>JAVDPK010017943.1:0-11494 GCA_034780415.1 Cichlasoma orientale | reverse complement strand
GGGCGGAAGTACTGAGGTGAATTTGAGAGGAAACGGAGGGACGAGAAGAGGCGCTGTGGTTTGGAGAGGGCTCGCTGTGCTGTGAGCAACCGCATTTCTGTGCTAATGGAAGTGGCGCGTCATGCCACGCTTGTCTTAGACTTGGTGCACACACCTGTGGGGCTCTTTGCAGCCACTGATTTTTCACTCTCTTTGCAGTCTACCTCGTCTGATCATCTCACACCAGTTTGCAGTCATTTTTCAATTATTTTTGTGGACCATTGCAGCCTATTTGTGTTCTTTTCAACTGAAACCTGAAAAAAAAAGCCCGTCTATCCTTTTTATAATTTAAAAAAAAAAAAAAAAAAATTTAAGCTTACTAAGCCTAGGTCATCCTAACCCTTGCTTTTACACTTTACCATACACTCTGTCACTTTATTCTTTGCGGTTCCAGGATAATGTTCACCGCCAGAATAGAATACTTTATATCTTCTGTTTGATTGCAGGTACTGAGCCATCAGAGGCAGGGACAGGGTATTGTACTCTAAGCCATAACCAAATTGTAGTCCATTTTTTTTTAAATAGTAGTGCTTTCTTTCAGTGAAGGGCGAAGGACTGTAATTTTCCCTGATTGCTTTTGTTTACTCTTGGTCCTATGAAAGCTACAAAAACAAAAGCATGAAGGTCCAATTTTTCTAACTGACAAAACACCTCAAATCAATCATGTGAAAACCGGATATATTTATTTGGCTTTCTTGTTAAGAGCAAGTCAAGCAAAAGAAAAGCCAAAACACTAGCCTTAGCTATAAGATATCACCGTGGCTCACTGTTTCCCAAACTGCTAAATTTTCCGAATTTATTCTCACATCACGCGGAATACCACCGGCTGTGTTCTGACACCATTCTGAGCCTCCTCGTATTCTCATATGCATTTACTTTTTACTGAAATGTCAGTTTTGGATGCCTTTGACATTCTGTCAGTGTTATTGGTGTCCTTGCCGGTTGGTTAAGATCAGTAACGTTCTGGAAAAATGGAAGTAGTTGTCGAAATATGCTTTGTGTGAGATTTACTTGAAAACGTCTCAGTTAAACAGGAATCTTCCCTATGAATAATAAATGTGTGAATGTGTAAGTGAAAGCTGTTTCTGTCTCTATGCGGGCCATGGGATTGACTTGTGATCATTCCATGGTGTTTCCTGCCTTTCACACGGTGCATGCTGGGATCCAACACCGCCACAGCAAAAAAAACTCTGCAACGTGTAATTTTGACATCATTTTCATGCACTATTTATGCGTGAAAAGCAAACAGCATCCTCCAGGGCTGGGAAAACATGAAGCCAAAGTGAACCAAAAACTGCACTTCCTCTAATGGTCTCTTGAGGCTGGCGTCCCCATGCTTTCATGTTGTTTATGCTAAAATTCTGACCCTGCCATCCGAATGTTGCAGCAGAACTTGAGGTTGATCAGACCGGACAACGTTTTTCCAATTTTCTGTTGTCCAATTTTGGTGAGCGTGGGCAAACTGTAGAGTTTGTTTTCTGACCGAGTGGCATCGAATGCGGTCTTCTGCTGCTGTAGCCCATCTGCCACAAGGTTTGACGCGCTGTGCATTCAGAGATGCTCTTCTGCCTACCTTGGTTGTAATGAGTGGTTAACTGAGGTACTCTGACCTCTGGCATTAAAAAGACATTTTCTCCCAGAGAGCTGGATATTATTTCTATTTCAGAAAATTCTCTGTAGACTGTAGAGATGGTTGTGTGGGGAAATCCCAGTAGATCAGCAGCTTCTGAAATACTCGCTGTCCAGTAATCACAATAGTCACTCCCCATTCTGAACTTCAGCAGGTCATCTTTAACCATGTCTACATGACAGTATGCCCAGTTCCCTTAATATGGGCAGATTGACCTTTAGAAAAATCCCCACACTAATTTTTTTTTTCAGCAATATTTTCAGAATGTTCATGTTAGTTGTAAGTTCAGTCTCTTCCTTCTCCTCTGCCGGCAAGATAGTGCCAGTTTATGCCTCTGGGGTCTAACCATTACCTTCAACTCTCTGGTGAGAAAGTGCTTAAATGCTAAAAGCTGTTCTGAAGGTATCTCCAGAATCATTTAAGGCTCTGTTAGCCTTTACTGCATTTCCCATTTCCAACATTCCCATAATCTGTTTAGGAATAAAAAAAAAATGCATATATCGTAGAAGAAATGCTTATATGCAGGATAAAGTACCAGTCAGTCGTTTGCACGCACACACCCATTCGAACAGGTGAGCGTGTTGAAATGTGTCCACAGATCTGATACAGTTAGGACTTTTGCTCTTTGAGGTCATGACTGTTTAATTATAGGGGAAAAAAAGAAGAAGCACTGGATGAGAAATCACAGTGAATGCATAAAGAGCTCCAGCACCAGCGGCACTTTAAATTGCAGCTGAAAACAACTCTTAAAGCTTTTTTCCTTTGGGGTTATTTAATCAAAGGCTGTCTCTGGTGTGCTCACTTGGTGTATTTCTTGTATTATATTCGGCGGGCCAAGGCAAGAAGAAAAAAGGAACTTAGGGAGTCGTAAAAGGGCAAGAGGAGACCTTAAAGATGAGTCTTTGTCGTTGGCGCTCTGATTGGAACTGGAAGGGAAATTGCCCCAGGGCAGTCTCAAGGCTCCTTCTACTGTACTGTTCATTTAAATTCCTCCTTTTATTCTCGTGTCCCGTGAAAATGCAGCCAATAAAAAAAGTCACATGCTTCAGACTTGGTGGCTGGACTCAATCAGAGTATCTAATTAATGCCTGGTTAGTTAGGCGCTACAAAATGTTTTAATGACTGCAGTACGTTGCAGCAGAGAGGCCAAATTAACAATTTTACATGCTGTGGGGGGGGGGGGGGGGGGGGGGGGGGGGGGGGGGGGGGGGGGGGGGGGCCCCCCCCCCCCCCCCCCCATTATTTGTCATCTAAGTATCCAGCACGCCAGGCAGAAATAAAGCATGGCTACACATTAAACCACACCGGGGGTTTCTGTTAAGGAACGACGAGGTAACGTGCAGTGTTTAGTTGAGCTGAAACATTTAATACACATCATTGCAGGAGACATGCACTTGAAGCACTTTACACCAGTGCACACTTCTCAACTGTAGCTCGCGTTTTGAAAACACATACAAACCGTAAAATAATTTAAACCAAAACACAGATTAAAAAAGGGTTACACTAGATCTTTTTTTTTTTTAAGTACATGTTCATAATACTGCTTCATAAAATGTATCACAGAAATTAGCTTTCGACACAGAGCAAACCATAGGAACTCAGGTATTACACCGACACTGTCCTTGTTGATAGTTAGCAGGAAAACTGACTGGTGGCGTCTGAGAGCGGCTGCCACCGAGAGGACGACCGCTGGAAAGAAGAGTCTGTCGGGGGGGAGGAGGAGAAGGAGGGGAAGGAGAGGGGAGAAGGGTGGGCCTATGTCTGTTCCTCTCTGATGAGTAACAATCCAAGTGCGCCGAAGGGCGGAGGGGTCGATCACTAGGCGTAGAAGGTCTCCACTTTCACTGCCTGACAGAACATTGTCATAGAGAAGACCAGACCCAGGATCTGCACAAACACAACAAAACAGACCAGCCATTAAAGGGCTTCAAATATCCAGGGGGGGAAAAATGTAAAGAGAACTTTCTGGATCACAGTGTATCTGCTTCACCACACACATGACAAAAATATATTTTCCCAAGAAGAAGAAGAAGAAGCAGTGTAACTAAGAAAAGTGTAAGAAGACATCCTGCACTCTCAAATCAGTGCAGTCTAAATTCAAGTCTTTTTTTTAACTGAGGCAAAAACAGAGTTTGTACAATTCTAAAGAGCTTTAAAGTCAATATCTGGTGTGACCACCTTTACTCCTCAACCCAGCCTGAACTCTCCGAGGCAGCTTTCTTCTCATTTCTTTAAGCAGCCTTCAGGAATAGTTCTCCAGGCTTCCTGAAGGACATTCAGAGCTCCTCTTTGGATGTTGGCTGCCTTTTGTTCTGTTCTCTGTCAAGATGATCACGCGCTGCTTCAATGATGTTTAGGTCCAGGCTCTGAGAAAGCCCCTCCATGACTGATAGTGTTCCAGATAGGCTATCCAGGTGTGCTTTGGTGCTCTGGTGGTGTGTGTTGGGATCATTGTCATGCTGAAGAACGAAGCCGTTGCCAGACGGTATTGCACGGTGGATGAAAATCTGGCTTCACTGTAATTCTCTGCATTCATAATATCATCAGTTTTGAAAAGCTCCTCACCACCACTGGCTGAAATGCTTCAGAGAACAGTGGATGTATCAGTTGAAGGGCCAGATGCACCTCTCAGGGCCTGTGTCAGATTTTTGCAGCATTTTTTTCCCCTTTCTTTAGGATATGACTTTCAGGTGCTGTTCATCTGCTGGAGATAGTTTTTTTTAAGCCTGTCAATTCTTCTTTTGTCCTCCACTCTTGAAGACTCCTCTCATACAGAAACTCATACAGAAAATCATTTGCACCCCAAGCCATCAGCCTTTTTAATTCTCATACAAATAGCAGATGAGCGATGTCAGACATATGAATTTCCCTCCGGGATCAATAAAGTTATTCTCATTCGTGTTCAGCTTTCTCAAAATTTTAAGGACACACTACACACCACGCCAAGATTTGCCGAGTTTTCAGCTAATGGCTTTTTGGGAATCACCTTGTTACAAAAATGCTGTTTTATGTCTGTCAAACTCTGTTATCGTTGTTATTTTTCATAGATTCGACTAAAGAAATGGGAACAAATGATGTGCTTTTTGAGACACGCTGCTAGTAACAAAGTGCCTTAAAATAGGTTCTTTGCAAAGTTGTCTGTTATGTGTGGACACAACACCAGTTCATCCTTTGAGTTAGGTGCTTTTTTATGCTTGAATGACTCATTTAACAAACAAACAAAATGGTCAGGTTCAAGGACTGGACTAAAAATGAGTGAAAAAGCACCTTCAGAAAGCCTGAAGAACCACCGCTCAAAACCACTTTAAAATTACAAGAACGTCTGAATCCATGGAAGCAAAATATAAAGAAAGGAGGGGTGACTTGTACAATAATGGTAAGCTATGATGCAATACATAATGTGTAATTCATACAGTAACATTATAGCAAAACAAATGAAATATCAATAATTAAAATAGGTTTTCTTACAGTGAAAATTATCCATCAATTTATAATAATAATTGACTGACGACAATATTTTGAAGTGTCACCTAGAGCGAGGTCGTGCTCATAGCATCCCGCATGGATTCAGTACGATACATTATACATATGGTTGAATCTGTGCGATCCTTTACGCATCAATAAAGCCAGTCAGCTGAAAATTATTCAGCAAATTTAGGCAGCACATTTGTTCTTAGCCTTGAAAGAAACTCTGGGAAAAAAAAAAACTTTCAGGAAAGGTTTAAAAACCTCTGAAGTGGTTCATTAATAAAGGAGATAGTTCCGCTTGTGATGACTTTGTTCTTGTACCACTGAAGGGAAATCAAACTTGTGCATCTCAATGGACCTCCAGTGGGGGTTTTTTCAAGGTGCAACACATCACTTGAGGATGGAGTTTGTTAATTAAGTGGCAGTTGTGTTCCATAATGGATTCACAAAGTGTGAAAAGGAGGCAACTTCAGAGTGGAGAACCTGTATCTCAGACACAATAGTGGTGAATTCATTAGATGAAAACCTCCCTGCAGAATGAGACTGAGTTACAAAGACTTAATGATATTTGGACACTATTAGCACTTAGTTTTTGTGCAGGTTTGCAGCTGTGAAATTTGGTGTTTTTCAAGAGTTTTTCAAGCAAAAATGAACTCACGGGAGTTCATGCAGAGCAAACGTATTAACATAATAATTCATCACCTTCCTTATCTTCTCAACTTTCATATTATTATTATTATTGCTTATCTAATAAGCAATAACCAGGAAGTTATTGAGTCAATCCCCCGGTAGTTATAGAACCAATGTGCTGCTAATCTGCACGCTAATAAGAAACTTGTTAAAAGCAAACACGTACCTTAAACTCATGACAAGTTAAACTACCTTCAACTCATTAAAATACAAAACAAATGCCTGCATTTCTACATGCGAGTGCATCCACATTAAGCCAGTCAGAGTGTAAATGCATCTCTTTCTCTCCGTTTCAGCTCTCCATCCAGACATTCAGACTAAAAGAGCATCCCCCCCCTTCCACCCCCACCCCCGAAAACAGACCTTTACTAAATTGGTCTCTGGAGTGTTTAAAGCTTAAAATGCCAGAGTAGTCGTTTCATTGTGCGCGCCGGCAAACAGAGGTTTTGCAAAATGGTGGCATTCAGGCATTTCACTGTGGGCTCAGAAACGACACTGCCATGCTAATGTGGACACAAATCACTTTCGCACAAACACAGTTTTCAGATTTAAATGGCTTAATGCAGACGCGGTCCGAGCGCGCGCTTGCGTGTCTGACTGCGAATGGATTAAACGATGCAGCTCCATTAAAACAGATCCCACTTTTTAGATAATAAATCAACATTGTTTCACTGTACGGAATCGGCCCTTGTTATTTTTGATTCGCTGCACTTTTTTTTGTGGGAGAGTCATAATTCATTGAGTTTACTTAATGGCTGCTGTTACCGGTATCTGTAACCTGTTTTAAAACGCTCCTGTGGACCCCGCTGTGTCCCACGCACTGCAGGAATCCCTGATTAAACACTTCTCTGGAGCCTTGACCATAAAACTTTCCTAAACTTTACTTTCACGCACAGCCGGGGTGTATGAAAATATGGTTTTCACACTCCCTTGATTCAATTTTAGTCAACATGGTGTCATAAAATATAAGTACTTTTTTATTTCAGTTCCCTGTGTTTATGTGAACTACTATTAAGACAATCCCTCAAGCGGTATGCATATGTTTATCTGAACTGTACCGTCACCGTTTTCCTTAATTCATGGATATATTTGGGTTCATGTATAAGCATATTTTTACACGTAGATCTGAAGTCGCTTTCCTGTCACGATTCTCTGTGTCTAATGGTATGAGAAAAATTCTTCTGGGGTTTCTCGAAAACTCTTCCACTCCTAAAATACTTATTCCTAAAGTGCTTCCTAAAACACTCTGTGCTTTAAGGGATTTTCAGACATATCTCACTTGAGCTGTGTGCAAGCTGTGCGTTACTAAATAAAGAGATGTCTGCAAGCCCTCAAAAAAAACTATGCAAATCTTGCCAAACAGCAGTCACTGATGTGAATAATGCGCACTAATGATTAATGAAAAATCTTGTCGAACAAAAGTACACAAGCCCTTTATTGCACCGAGCAGTTTAAGTGGTGAAGTCAGATGATAGGAGGCATTAGTGAATCAGTAACATCTGTTGTGCTGCATCAGTTTATCTAATGTTTTCTAACATTAGCCGTCACAAATAACTGCGTAGATCCACAGACTGTACACAAAAGATGGAGGTCTAAATCATGAAGCCAGTGCCGAAGTTCCTGAAACCTGCTAATAGCCAGCAGGTGTCAACTCCTCTGGGTGCGAGAAAGAAGTGTAACTGTATAGATGCCTGTGAGAACCGTTTTTCACTTGATTTGTGACCTAAGTAAATGCTGTCCTAATGTGTTTATGGTCTCAATCAATAGTCTTTTTTTTTTAATCCTGTGATAGGTTCAAATCATTTAACAACTAGGAACAAACACACTGACAAAAGCTCTGGTGAAATCCGCTAGCGGAGAGAGAGAGAGCCCAGCCACCTCCAGGATAAGACGGGAAGACCAAACTCCACGTCTGCTCACCGGAAGTACCACCTCTTCTCTGCCGGGCCGCCCCTCCCGCTGTCGGTTTTATTGAGAACAGGTCACCTGGTGTGACGTCAATAACGTTACTACAACGTGGTTCAGACAATGGAAATCATTCACAAGTTTCACAGGAAGTGTGTTACTTTCACAATAAACTCATCGACCTACTTCCTGGCAAAGTAACAGCATGACATTCAATGCAAAACACGGTGAGACATTTAGGAATACAGAAGATATTGTAAAAATACAGAGAATATGCCCAACATCCTGTGTGATGTTCATATTGTAAACTGTGGGTGCATTTAAAGTAAAATAAATGACGATGTATGATCTGGAGTGCGGCTTTGTGATCGACAAGTTGCTGCAACGAGGGCATGCGGTGTCTTCGGTTTCTCAGTCAGATCACTTGTGAAGATCGAGATGGTAAAGTCCATATTTTATATGCTCTCAGCAGCCACTTTCTTAAGCACGCCTCGCTAATTCCAGATTGGACCCCTTTTGTCTTCAGAACTGCTTTAAATCTTCGTGTCATAGATTCAAGAAAGCGCTGGAAAAATTCTTCAGCGATGACGGCATCACACAGTTGCTGCAGATTTGCCAGCTGCACATCCATGATGTGACTTTCCCGTTCCACCCCAAAGGTGCTCCACTGGACTGAGATCTGGTGACTGTGGTGGTACATTTGAGTACAGTGAACTCACCGTGTTCAAGAAACCAGTTTGAGATGATCTGAGCTTTGGTTGAAACAAGTAGTTATTTGAGTTACTGCTGCCTTCCTTTCAGCTCGGAGCAGCCCGGCCGTTCTCTTCTGACCTTTGGCATCAACAAAGCATTTTCACCCAGAGAACTGCAGCTCACTGGATAGTTTCTCTTTTTCAGACAATTCTCTGTTAGAGATGGTTTTGTGGGAAAATCCCAGGAGATCAGCAGTTTCTCAGAGACTCAGACTAGCATGTCTGGCACCAACAACCACGCCACATTCAAAGTCACTGAAACCACCTTTCATCCCCATTCTGATGCTTGATTTGTCTTACTTAGATATTTGCGTTAACGAGCAGTGGAACAGGTGACTGTGGAGCCAGCCCATAATTATACCACACCTAATAAGGCTGCAGCTTCTACATGTTTGCACATTCAGCTAAATATAAACTCCATTTTTCACCTGTAAAATTCTTATTTGCATGAATATAAAGCGTAAATAATTCTTTGCATTCTTTGTACTGTACCAGAGATATTTCAGATAAGACTGGAAGCAGTTCCTTCTTCTGTCTAGTTTTCTATTTGCTCCATGTAGGCTCATCATGTAGGATGCTGCATGTAGGATTTTCAAGGGCACTTAGAATCTAATAGGTGACTAAAACTCAGCCTACAGCCACACAGGAGCCTCATGAGATCAATGTTCTCAGGCAGAGCATATTTCTCCTCCCCGATTGCGAAACCGCATCACGTATCACTTGGCTGGAAAGGAGATAAAAGAATTTTATGGAAAGTCAAGCCTCCCTGTGTGGTCTTCAGCAGTAACACAAGAGGCTTATATGGGCTCAAGATGTCCACAAAAATCCTGCCTTCCAACCCTTAATGCAAAGGAAACGGGCATTATTAGATTTATTTATCTCAAAACAGGAGCCTCTTTCTGAAGCCGTGCGATATATATCAAGCATGGACTTAAGGGCTGCTGGAAAAAGAAAAAAAAAATCACAGAGCATCCCAGCTGTAATTACCTGAGTAAGTGCTGTGCATAGAGCAAAGATCCAAAGTGCCACCAGGTTCTCGTTAAGCCAGTCCTTTACCCGCTCGTAACACGGCTGCGGAGACACACACACACACACACACAAAAAAATATGCACAGAGCATGAGCAAACATTAGCCCACAAAAGTAAACTCTCCATTAAGATGTCTAGCAGTAAATAAGTCTTTTCCTCCTGTATAAAGAAACCGTGAGAGAAAATACTCCTAAGCTAAAGGATCCCATGTGGCAACATCCTTATCTACTAATCCCATCACTTTGACCTAATATACTTTGGGAAAACTTTTTCAAAATTCGAAGCCCCGCTGTCTTTGTCTCCCTTCGGCAGTACAAACAGCAGTAATGCGAATACAGGAGCAGCACATACACTGGCTGTATCAGTTAGACATGAGAAGGGCCTGAATTTTTCATGTCTGACATTGCTTGAATTTATTCTGAAGGCAAGTTGACAGAAAAAAAAAAAAATCTCTACCCTCTCTCTGCTTCACCATTTTCTGTCTCTAAGACATTTTCATCATCGTGACTACATTTAAAAATCACCTTTGGCTGTAAAATGTTTGTGTAACCTGACGAATTGGAAGAAAAGAAAGGTAATTATTACTATTAGGAGGAACAGAGTTATCTTCTCGGCTAGAAATATAAGCAAGTAAAGAAAAGGAGACGGATTATCAAAAGCAAAGGAAGTGGCTGTCTCTGTGTAGTTGAAAGCTGGCATCAGAAGTAATGGGAGTGGCATTTGCGATGAAAGCTATGTGACACATGGCTCCACAGACATTTTCGAGACATGTGGCAAGCTGTGTGTGTGCGAATATGATAGATGCACAGGAGAAAGGAGTGCCTGATATGCTGTAGTAAAAGGGTGAGCGCTATCATAACAGGCTACAAGCGCTGTTCTAATTTAATTATTCATTTCTGCAGACTTGCCTTCCTGATTGTGCTATTTTTTAAAATCTCCTTACATCAAGAAGCTGAGTCAGAGCCAGGGAAACCAAACACAATCAACTGTGCGTTTCACCGCTGCCGGAAAAAATATATATATTTTCCTCGGCGCACGGCAAAAATATTTCTGGGCTGGATCAATATGGAAAGTCATGCAGTAAGCCAAATTTCAGACAGCTTTGGAGTTATTTATCAAACTGCTGCCCAAGTGCAGACCCCCTGGACCACAAAGCTGCATCTGAAAATATATAAATTCAGATTTTTATTGTTTGACGTCCACTGCAGACTCCCATAAAACCTGAGGGAAAAAAAAACACATTAGTAAACCTGAACCTGCCATGCCAGTCCCGCGGCAGACACCGAGGCTATCAACAATGTTACAGAGCAAACAAAGCAATACAAAACAAAAAACGCCTTAAAACAAATTGTGCAAGAAAAAGAAACTGTAATCAGTGTCTTCACAACAATTCTTTGGCTGCCATATGCACTGCTCAGTGGACTACACTACGTAGTTCACTTTCATAATGTGGGATTTGGCAGCTATTTGTGGCTGCTCAGTTGGCGAACACAGAGGAGGATTTAGCAGGTAGAGAGCCCTGTATTTCAATGAGAATGGAAGGCTATAAATAGTTGTCTGCTCACAAATTCAGCTTAAAAAGTGATCAGTTATGAAGAAAACATGTCCAAAAATCATTTATTGCACATTTAAAGGTTCATTAAATACATTTAAGGAGCTTCTCAACCACACGGAGAAGCGTGACACTGTACATAACAAGTGCAATGCAGCACAGTCTTAAGAGACAGGGAGCAATAGCAACAGCAACAGTTTAGAAAATCCATAGAGTGGCCCTGGACTGTAAGGCTGTGGCCTGTGCAGTTGTTACTACATGTTGTGGATGCAGACCTGTGTTACTGTCTGTGCATGTTCCAGCTCATTGGACAAGCTGGAGGAGAGGAGGCCCTGTTGAAGAGTCTATGGCGCTGTGTGTGTGTGTGTGTGCGTGTGTGTGTGTGTGTGTGTGTGTGTGTGTGTGTGTGTGTGTGTGTGTGTGTGTGTG
>JAVDPK010017942.1:0-11496 GCA_034780415.1 Cichlasoma orientale | reverse complement strand
CCATCCATCCATCCATCCATCCATCCATCCATCCATCCATCCATCCATCCATCCATCCATCCATCCATCCATCAGTCTGGGTTGCAGGGGTTTGCGTCCTCCTGGTAGAACATTCCCTAAACACTTCCAAGAAGCATCATAGTCAGATGCCCAGACCACCTCAGCTGGCTCCTTTCAATGTGGAGGACTGGTGGCTCTACTCTGACTCCCTCCCAAATGACTGAGCTTCTCACCCTGTCTTTAAGGGAGAGCCCAACCAGCCTTCAAGGGAAGCTCATATCCACCTCTATATCCATGATCTCATTTGTTTGGTCACTACTTACAGCTAGTGGCCATAGATGAGTGCAGGAAAGACAGATTGGTAAATCAACAGCTTTGATTTTTCTTGGCCAGAGTAGATCAATACAGTGCTGCTGCCACATCAGTCCATCTGTCAGTCGCCCACTCCAGTATCTCCTCACTAGTGAGTGTGGACCTAGAGATCCTTAAACTTCTCCATTTGGGTCAGCAGCTTGTCCCAGACCTGGAGCGAGCATTCCACCCTTTTCTGGCTGAGAACCATGACAACTCAACCTCAAAGAGAATATTGCTTAGAAAGGCTGCAGTGTTTGTGGTGATGAAATTATGATGTGTTCTCACGCTTCCCGTGGGCTTAATTATTTGTTGTGACCTTGATTTTTTTGATGCAACAGCTGTAAAAACCCACTGGTAAATCAATTCAGTTTTATTTACATAGCACCAGTTCACAAGAACACAGCTCATGGCATTTTAAGGTAAAAAATCTTTTAGAGAGAGCCCAATGAACCCTTAAACGCAAGCACTTGGTGACGAAGGAGGAAGAACCACCTTTAAAAAGAATCCACAGAGCCACGCGCAGGGAGGAGCAGACATTTGACTCAACTAGTTAAAGCATGAGGGGCTAGAGAAGAAAGAAAAGGGCACAGGGGGATGCAAGCAGCAAACGGGGCACAATATGTGCGAGACAGTAAACAAAATTAATGATGTACAGTAGTTTCAATAGTTTCATATAAATGCATGGAGGAGCAATTCACCTACCTCACTATCTGCCTGTGCTTTGAGTGGCCAGTATGAGAAGTACTATATTCAGTACCAGTCAAATGTTTGGACGCACTCACCGAGTGTGCTCAAAGTTTTGACTGGTACTGTAAATGTGAGTACATTATACCTTGATGAGCAAGTTCATGGCTCTGCTAGGTGTTTTTCATTGCCGAGCAAACTTTTCTGTAATCATCCGCTTTAGTTGTCTATCATAGTCCAAAGAGGTCTTTTGGTGTTGCTGAGCAGACTGTGATCTCTTTTTTTAAGAAAGTTGTAAAAGGTTATTTTGCTGACTTTGATATTTGTGGGTTTTTTGGCCTAATTATGGCTTCTTTTACTTGATTCAACATCACTTTGGATCTCATATTGAAGGCTCCAGTAAGCAGCTAAAAAATGCAAGTTTCACACTTGGAATGAACTCCAGAGCTTTTATCTGCTTAATGAGTCGTGGAATAACCAGAGAACAAACCTCACCAGGTCTTGAAATGTGCAGATAAAGCCAATTACTTCTGGGCCTTTGAAAATGGGGGACTATGCATAAAAATGGCTGTAATTTAATTGTAAATAATTAATTGAATAGAGCTCCTCGTTAGTATAGTGAACTGTATCCCCGCCTGTCACGTGGAAGACCGGGGTTCGATTACCCGACGGGGAGTGATCTTTAATACCTACAGTGTGTTCTAATCTCTGTAGTAAAATATTGTGGTCAATATGCAGTATACAATGCTGCAGTATATATCCTCTAATGCTGGACATATATTCCACAGCACCCTGACACACACACAGGTGTGGCTCACAGTATAGAAGCGATGAATGTTTCTCTGCCAGCTCGGTCCCATGAAGCTCTCTCACACTGCAGCCTTTCTAAATCAAAGTGTGTGATATCACTTTAAGAATTAAAAGTGAAGATCTTTTCAAGCTGAATGGGTTGGGTTTGGTTTCTTCAGGTGCTAAAGTATTTCCTGTAATTTGAAAAATTTTGCAGAGTATTGCCACTAGCACAAAAAAGCAGACACAGAGAACAAAAGCAGAAATTAAAAGCGGAGCACGTATATTGTTTATCTGAATGCACAGAGCAGCACAGGGAAAGAAAAAATAAAGAACAATGAGGACAACAGGAAGAGAGAAGGGGCTGTTTCATTTTGGCTGCCAAAGAGCTGGAGAGATCTCCTGTTGATCAGAGCTCATCGCTCCCCCTCTATCTCTCTTCATCTTTCCACTCAGCTACTCCTCACATCTTTTTTGACAGTATAACCAAGTCCCCATGAGCACCAGTTGGAGAAGCAAATAAAATATTCTGTATAATCTGCTGATAGCAAGAGTGAGAAAACTTCTCATGAACTGACGTCCAAACACATCTTTCTGACATCCCAGAATCTGTATTTTCCAGTTATTAACCACAGCCAGCACAGTATCCCCCACGCCACTCTGAGCACATATACAGGTAAAGCACATAGCTAGAGTAAAATACACTTACAAATCACTGCACCTGAGTAATATTGTGTAGGATTACCTTGCACTGCCAAAAGGCTTTGATCCATCATGTTATGGACTCTGATCTCTGATGGTGTCCTGTGGCTTCGGGCACCCATAAATTAGTAGCAAGATGCTTTAGTTCTGGATGTTTCTGAGTGGGGATCAAACTTCCAAATTTCCAGCACATCCAGCAGATGCTTGCTTGACTTGAAAACTGGGATATTTGGAGGCCGAGTCAACACCTTGTCATGCTGTTCAAACCTTTTCTTAATACTCTTTGCAGTGTAACAGGAAGAATTTTCCTCTAGTGGTATTCCCAAATAGCTACTGCCATTTGGGAATGATGTTAGCAGCAAGAGGTGGTTTAGTCTGCAACAATGTACAAATGGGCCATACACTTAAAAGCAGCATCCATATGCGTGCAGGCCCCAAGGCTTTCAAGCACAATATTGCAGCGAGCATTACACGGTCTCCACCAGCTCGCCCTCTTCCCCACGTAAACAACGCACATCTGCGTAGCCATCGACATGATATGAAAGCAAGCACAATTCTTTAATTGTGGGCGACATCAGCAGAAGGAATCCAGGTGGATCCTGAAAAAAAACAAAGGTTATGGAAGATTTCCCAGTGCCGAGGCTGTCCAGAGGTTCTTGGGATGGCAGGCTGGTATCACAGGTTTATGCCAAATTTCTCCAAGATTGCTGAGCCGCTAAATGCTATGAAGTGAAAAAGAGGCCAAATTCCATTGGAACACAGAATGTCAGAATTCCTTCAAGACCCTTAAGCACCATCTGATATCCCTGCCCATCTTAGGCCATCCCAACCTTGACCTTTGTAGTCTAGAGAGGAATTGCACCACTTTGAAAAGGAGTGCTTAGCCACGGTGTGTGCATTAGAGACAACTGCAAAAACAAACATGGGAAGTAGGCCCTGCGAGATGCCTGGGCTCGATTTTGTGGGCCCCTCTCCTTGAAGTTCCAGGGAAAGTATACACTGTGCTGTATTTGTGGATTACTGTTCTCACTGGGTTAAAATGTGCTTCTTGCATAAAGCCACAGCGAAATAGTGTCTAAGGTATTCACCCAGAAAATCCTCACTAGGTGGGGTGTCCTCTCAGACCAGGGACCTCAGTTTGTTTCTTCTCTCTTCAAGTAGACATGCACCACTTGGAATCTGCATCAGAAGATGATGTCAGCATATCACCCACAAACTAATCTTACAGAAAGAATGAACATTAAAAACCATGATTGCATCTCATGTGGCTGAAAAACCACAAACAGTGAGATGAGTTCCTTTCAGATTTCCGTTTTGCCCTGAATTCGGCCGCAGCAGTCACATCAGTGGAACCTAATCTGGACTAGGCCCCTTGGATGTGCTCCTACAGCCCCGTAATCTTTCTCCACATTCCCTGGTTTATAGAGGAGCTCATGGACTTTGCACAGGAAAACCAAAACAAGGGATGCCTAAGACAAAAAAGGAACTACGACAAAAAATAAAAACACATGGTACCAAAAGAAAATGAGTCTGATTGTGTTCTCTCCCATACGCAAAACCTGAGAAGTCCTTCACAGTGAAGCTGGCCCTGAAGTGGCTTGGTCCGTAATTATCCAGGTAGGGCCTGTAAATTAAGACGTGGTCCTGGAGGACATGGGTGAGGATAGGAAAACTGTTTATGTATCCCAATTCAAAGCGTGGTTCTCATCTTCAGTTGGAACAACTCAAGCAACAATGTGTTATGATATCTTCAAGGAAGACAGTGATAAGGAGTTCCTGGGATTCCCAGCATAGTTAAAACCTGAAAAAAGAACAGCTAACAAGGTGGAAATAGAAAGAAACTGGGGGGGGGGGGGGGGTAAAAGAAGAGTGCTATGCAAATGTGACTTTAATACCTTTCATTAATGTTTTTTTCTTTTTAATAATTTGTTCAGCCCGTGCCCACATCATACCTTACTGTCAGTCAATGAGATTTCTAAGTCCTGCTTCGCTCTTCCTTTCAAAAAAAGTGCATTTCATTATTGGATGAAGGCAGTGGGCTTATTTTGGCTTGTTTGTTCACCATTTTGTACTGAAGTGAATTTAACTCAAGTGAAATACTGGTTTGTTTGTATCCCTGGGAACAGGTGCTTTTTGATGATTGGTGTTTATTATTATTATTATTATTATTATTATTATTATTATTATTATTATTATTATTATTATTATTATTATTATTATTATTATAATATATTCTGTCATTTTGTTTAGTACACAGTCTCATGTTAACAAGCATGGTGTGTGTGTGTGTGTGTGTGTGGGGGGGGGGGGGGTCCTTCAGGAATGTGCTTAACATTTTAATTTAATTGGTTGGAGATAACTGGGTTCATGAGGGTGTGAGTTAGTGAATTCCTGAATCCAGATGGGGGACTGACCCACCTTTGCCAGAGAGCTTTCTGGCTGGCACCTAAAAAACAAAGATCTCTGGACTGTGTACAGTACACAGGGGGAACCACACCTGCACATGGAGAACATGGGGACCCAAGACTGGTGTGTCCAGTTCTCTTCTTGAGTTATTGAGCTATTGAAGAATTGCTGTTAAAGTGTTGATGATGATGGCTTATTTGCAGATGTGGACTCATGTGCGGTATATCAGCTGCCCTAACATCACGCTCTGTTCAGATTTTTCTATGATCAAACTCCACATTACTGTAATAATGAGCAGCGTTACAAAATATTTCCTCACATGATCAATTCATGATGTACTGCAATGAGGCCACCTAGCGAATCTGATCTGCACATGAAAAGCAGCTATTACGGCATTTTAATGTGACTAATGTAAGTTTTCAGTGGGGAGCTCCTCCTGTGAGCTGTGGCCTACTTTAGATGAAGCATAGCTTTACATAAGGCAGCAGGATAGACGAGCTTCACTCAGTGAGAGTGAAAACATGCCACTACCTTTAATATTCTCTTTACTTAAGGGTAGAAAAAGATCTAATTGTCTTTATTGTGTGCATGTCTCTGTAGGGATGCAAAAGGGAAAACTGTAAGAATACAGTAAAAATAGAATGAAGAATTTAATAAGATCTTCCCTGACAGTCATTCACACTTTAATTAAACTGTCTTCAAGTTCATTTAGTCATCTTCAGCTCTTTATCAAGAGCAAGCCTCAAAGCACTAAAGAAACACAGAAAACCGTCACAGGCACAGGAAAAGATCCAGAGCATCAACTGACAACAGAGGCCTAAATGTAGCTTAAACGTTCTAGTATCAGCTGGATGATTCAGGATCGGCTAATCCTGCTAATGGTGATCTATTTATTTGCTTCTCCAAGTCACAAGAGAATTGATCCCCCAAGACAGGTTTGATCACAGGGGACGACTGCGTGCTCACATGCTCACAGGGCAAACCCATCAATACTGAAAACCATGACCAGCAACTCTGTGACTGCAGAAAGGACAAAAAGTTTCACCCTAACGGGAGCTTCTTTCTGAGGGCTTTGAGGAAGGATGCGAGCATTTTTTATTTAACCAAGAAGTGAAACTCTTGAAATTATTGATCGTAAGTTTTTTTGATGGCAGAGAAAACTCACATGAACAAAGGGAAAACACGCAAACTGTGCAAACAAACTAAAATTCAAAACTGAAAAAGGAACAAATTTCTTTCACATCTACTCTCGGCTAAGATAGAATAATACAGCAGAAAACCCAGACAGTAGAAGACCACAATTTTAAAGGCTGGAAAAAATGAAAAGTCACAAATGTGTCCTTTTTAGTGTGTTAGTCCTTTAATATTCAGAGCAGACAGCAGCGCCTCAAGGAATAAATTACACTACAGAAGTGTTTTGTGGCCATGTTAGATTTTTCTGTTCACTTATTAATTTATATTTAAATAGCTCTCTGTCCCTTTAAAGCAAACAAGAAGAGCACACAATCCAAAAAAAATATAAAAATACTGCATTATTATTATTATTATTAATCTGCTGATTTTAGAGGATGCCTAAGTAGCCTGTGGCAAGATGGAGCAGTGGTAACTTTATTTCAGGTAAAATAAGCTGTCTGTGACATCTCACAGGTCTTATTTCAATTATTCAATCCTGCATCTTCTGCTAATATACTGTAGGGTTAATAAAGAAGTGATTTATTCCCTCCTGACCTGAGAGGAAGCTCTGTAAAAGAAGTGAGTCAGGGTACTCCAAAGGGTCGTAGAGCATTCTCTCTTCTTGAAATGCTCTTATTATCAGTGCAGCAGTCAGATCTAGATCCTGCCATAAGAATGGTGCGGCCATGGTTGGTCGATGACATCTGAGCGCCTCATTGATCTTTTTTATATTAAATAAAAATGCTCCTGAAGGTATGACTCAATGTTGTGGTGACAGCCAATCCAGCAGCTGCTTTAACGAATGTAATTAAGAAGTAACTGCATGGATCCAGTGGCTAAAGACCAGATCTCCATTTTTTATGTGAATGTGATACAAAATTCAATTCAATTCAATTTTATTTATATAGCAGCAAACCACAACAGCAGTTGCCTCAAATCGAATCACTCGTGCTTTTGAAAGAGCATTTTTTTTATATAACCTTCGCTTTCAGAAAGGTTATAGTAGTAAAAACACTAATAGTTTAGGTTTAAAGACACTTCCGTGTAACACTTTAGTTGGTAGATATGAAAGTGGTCATCAGTTTAGCAGTCAGAGAGAAAAGGTTCTGCTTTAGCATTATTTTTTTATGTGATAAAATGCAGATTTATTGTCAGACCACAGATCACTCCTACAGTAAGTCTCGTGCTTTATGG
This sequence comes from Cichlasoma orientale, assembly GCA_034780415.1. NCBI lineage: Eukaryota > Metazoa > Chordata > Actinopteri > Cichliformes > Cichlidae > Cichlasoma > Cichlasoma orientale. Next base: position 4,194 of record JAVDPK010017942.1, on the reverse strand, counting down.
CTCAATTTTGTGACCAGGATTTGTCTCTGAGCTCATGGACCTACATGTATAGCAGCAGTGTGTTGCATAGCACTACTTTATATTTATATTTTTGCACATGTGTCTACTGTACATATGCAGCTTGCTGATGCTTCAGAGTCCTGAAAAGATTGGGTGATGTGATTTCAAACTTTCATTACTCCAAAGGTGGATGACGCTCAGGGCTCTGTGCAGGCCAGGCGTTCCCACACCTGATAGAGAAAACATATACATAGATAACAGATATACATATAGACAAATATACTGAACAATATAAAAGCAGATCCAGATGAGTCAGTGTGTGAATGGGTGTCTAGTATAACGTTCAGGCCAGAGTGTTTTTAAGGCATGCAGGGTCACATCACAGGACTTTGACATGCTTTCAGCGCCAGGAGATAATTAATTAATTAACTCCAAAATAAATCCAGATATCTTCACTCCTTTGGGAGGGGTTCGTTTTTGTTATTCTAATCCACAATTGGTGAATGAATTACCAAAATTAACTAATTAAAGGTGCAGAGCTGGCAAAATATATATATTTTAAAAAAAAAATTGTAATCATTTTGATAAACATCATCTTTTATAAAGATCTGTGAGGCACTTAATCTAATCTAACAGTGCCCTCCAATGGCTTAATTTGGCAATCTCCATTTGAACTCCTATAATTTCACCAACCCTTGCTGATCATTAAATATCTACTTGTTTCATAGCCAGTGAGTGACAGTGATGAAGCACAGAGGTTGAGAGTTCATTGCCGCGCGCTGTTCCAGTAAGAGAACAGCAATGATCGGACTGCCGCCTCAGCTGCAGTGAGGAGAAAAACAGATGTGAGACGGGGAAACAGAGAACAAAGGTGTGCTGCTCTGATTCCAGCGTGTTTATCTTGCTGTTTATCTCATGAGACTCTCTGAGATCAAGAAGGATGGAAATAGGAGACGGTGAAAAGGAAAATGTAGAAAAAGGAAAAGGGACGTTTTCAGGGAGGAGAAGGTTTGGATAAAAACAGGTGAGAGACTGCAGTGTGGGCGAGATTAGTGAGAATTTCTAAGCGTATTGCTTCATTATGACATTTGAAGGCAGAGGGTTGATTGGGATTTGAGGTCCACACAGCCTCATTGAATTATTGATCAGTGTAACAGCACACACACGGACACACACACTTACACTCTTACTCTCTCTGAACCCAATCAAAGCTTTGTTGTTCTACAGGAGTTAACGTGTTTGCAGACTGCAGGAGGGGGATTTATGACTTTATTGGACAGTCTGCAATAGAGGAGGAACAGGAAAAGGAGATGTCACACAACAAAGGTCCCAAGCTGGACTCAGAGCAGGGACAATATAATTATACTGTGATTTCTTTAACCCCTAAACCAACAGCAAAGTCAGCTCTTCTTTTGTGAGGAACAAGCTTTTAATTATGCCTCCAATGAGGTATGTACAGTACTGTATCTCCTGGTTGAGGTTCTTGTACCACCAGCTCACCCTCCACCTCCCACTGTGGTTATACTGCTTTGCTGTGGGGCCATGCTGTTCCCGCAAACCTCATAAATGTTTTTGAGGCGTCTAAGTCTACTTACCCCATGAGAACCCACCGTGACGCGGGTGTCAGCTTCACATGTTCTGGAAATTTTCTTGAATAAGTTTTTAATTAAAACATTTTTTTGAAAATCGGAATAAATTTTCCTTCAGGGAGAAAAATGGGTGTGGACTCTTATTCTGTCATTTTGGCATGAGGAAGTGTCGGCCAATCAGTAGCTAGTTGGCAGCATGACTTGAACCATACTCGTTGGTTTTTGGGAAAGGATTTAACTTCAAACTTGAACGGAGGCGTAAACCCTGCTTGTGTTGAACTACATGTTGTTTTGGTTACGGACTTTTCCATTACCAAGACTTCAAGGTTTTCCAAAGTGCAGGAACACACTGTGTCCAAACCTTTGGCTTATACTGTATATATACTGCATATGAAATTGTTTGTAGGCTCTTAAGTACCTTCTTGTACAGTATATGTTTCAGAGTAACTCTCCCTGCAGATGAAGTTCTCACTGCTGTCTGATAGAGATGTCAGAGACATCAAACAGCTCCTTCACTACATGATCACAGAGGGGTGAGGAGGGGGAGGTTAAAAATGTATGGAGCAATGGACCGAAGTCAGAAAGACTAAGTGGGAAGAGGAGGGGGTAGATGAGAGAGTGGGAGACACAAGTGTGAATCAATGAAGAGCGATTGCAGCTCCAACAAGCAAAGCAGGAGTTCAAAAACTGAGAGAAAAAGAGAATGATGAAGTGGACTCTGAGGAGGAGAAAGATACAGCAGCAGCAGCCCCTGCAGGTCAAACAAGGAACTGAACTGTGTGTGTGTGTGTGTGTGTGAGATGAGGTTAAGCCTACAAGCAGTGCACAGAATCACACTTATAACACTTTAATAATAATAATAATAATAATAAACTTTATTTCAATAGCACCTTTGAACAGCGTTTACAGAGTGACAGATTTAGGCAGAAAGCCAAACATCAGGATGGACACAGTTAAGTTAATGCTGAGAAAGAGGTCAGAAAACAAAGTTGCAAAATTAAAAATGGTGACTAACAAATACAAAAGACAACACCACATCTATTAGTGTTACTTAAAAGCATGTCTATAAAATTATTTAAAGGAGGATTTTGTTCCTTAGCTCCTCAGGCAGGTCAAAGCCAAGCCGAACCTTAAAGGCAAAAGCTTGGTGACCAAATTTAAGTGTTGAGTTTTGAACACACCTGAAAACTTATTTATGAAAAAGAAAATAATTCAAAATCATACAGTGAGCCTGTGGAGAAAAGCCAGGATTGAATGAGAAATACTTTATTTGGGAAATTCTTTTGTTACATCAGCGGAAATAATAATAATAATAATAATAATAATAATTATTATTATTATTATTATTATTATTAGACAAAGAAGACCAAAAAGACAAACAAAACGACAACGAAGATACGACAAAAACAAAGATGACAAAGATGAAGAAGCTGAAGATGGTAAAAACAAAATGACAACAGAGGTGAAGAAGATGAGACAAAGTACTTGAAGAAGCTCGTAGTGCAGTAAAACTTCCTTTGATTATACAAACTTTATGCTAGAGTGCTATCAAAAATGGATAATAGGTACTGATTTGTAAATAACCGGATGTGAATAATTTGAGCTTGTTATATAATATTACACTACAGTATAGTTCTAACTAACTAACTCTTTCTCTTGACTTTCTTTAAAGATAGAACAAATTTTGGGGCCAATTTGAAAGAAGGTCAGATGTGAAACGTAAACGTGAGATCAGAGGTCAAACATGACATGACATCTGGATGCAAACTATAATGTGATAGTTAGAATCTCCATATACTGGTATCATTATTTGGCAATACAAAGGCAGTAGAATAATAAGCATAGTTTTAAAAATAAAATTAATTTTATTAAAGTTTGACCTTATTTGACTTTGACGAAGAGGCCAGAGGTCAAAAGTAACATGATATTTAGAATCCCTATATATCAATCCCTGTATGCCTAAATGCCAATACAAACAGTGAGAGTAAGAAACAGCTTTAAATGGCTCTACATAGCATTAATATATCTATTGACCTTGAAGGAGATGTCAGAGGTCAAATGTGACTTGATATTTAAAATCTTTATACGGTACTTTCTATATGTCGACAGTACACACCACACTTGCCAAAGTGCTTGGTTTTATACAGCTGTGCCCATGGAAGTGACTGGAACACCTGAATTCAGGTGTGGACGGGTGAGCGAGGTGCTGTAAGTTGAGATCAGGAGTATCTAATTGATTGGCTGATTGATTGTAATCTGTGTGCTGCATGGGCACACGGCACATCTGTGGCAGCCAGAATTCTGGCTGGGTTGTAGGGGATCAAATATTTATTTCACTCAATGACATGCAAATCAATTTATAACATTTAATCTATTCATGTGTTTTTTCTAGATTTTTGTCTCTCCATTAAAATCAAACTACCATTAAAAATTAGAGCCTGTTCATTTCTTTCAAATTCAAATAATTATTTCCCCAACTGTAATTAGTGGAGTGAACAGTTAACAAGCACGTGATGTTATACATGTGCTTAGAGAGAGAGAGAGAGAGAGAGAGAGAGAGAGAGAGAGAGAGAGAGAGAGAGAGAGAGAGAGAGAGAGAGAGAGA
>JAVDPK010017941.1:0-11505 GCA_034780415.1 Cichlasoma orientale | reverse complement strand
CCATCCAGCCATCCATCCATCCATCCATCCATCCATCCATCCATCCATCCATCCATCCATCCATCCATCCATCCATCTGTCTCACTGTATCACAATACTATAGTTTCTCCACTAGGGTACAGCACAGGACACAAAGCCCAGTACCTCTTATTTTTGGTCAACTTTATAAGATAAACACAAATAAATCAAACAAATCAGCATTTTCAGTCCTCCAGCTTCTGACCAATTATTTTATTGCTGAGGGCTGCTCCCTGTCCATTTCAGTTTTATTCCATAACCACATAAACAGGCGCAAACTAGAATTCCACACAAGCGTTTGTCAGATTTGATCACTTCTGGTACATGCCTTCATGTACAGTGTAATTTTTTTGTTGTTGTTGCTCTGTACTACAAAATCCAAGCTCCCTCTGTGCCTACACTTGTTTCACTGATCTCTCTCTTTGTTTGCGGTGTCCTTGCCCATTCTCCTTCCCAGCTCACTCAGCAGCTTTAGACTTCTGTCAAATTATGAAAGTCTCTGCAGCCCTCCATTCCTCTTTTTCCTTTCTCAAACACAGATGCAGACACACACAATGAATGCCGCAACTCTCCATGGGAGACTTCGGCGGTGCTCTGTAGATTGAGTGTCCCAGGGTGATAAACTATTGATATGGAGCTCAGGTAACACACCTGATATCTGGATGGTGGTGGTAGGGTGGCGGTGGGTGGGTGGGGGGACAGAGAGAAAGACAATAGCATCGGAAGAGTGAGAGGGTGGAAAGAGAGAGTGAAACAGAGAGAAATAGTGTCCTGAGGTAGGGTGGGAAAGAGACGCATGGTGCGGGAGGTAAAGGCTGAAGCCAGCTAACAGACAAATGGCGAATAAACAGTTGGATACAGTCTAAATCCACATACAGGCCCCTTTGGATTGGAGGACAGAGTGGATGCTCAGGCCCAGCAGCCAGTATCTGAATTGCATATTGTAATGACTCAGGGCATAGCTGAGGAAATGGGATGGAGAGGGCACTGAATGTATCAGGAAAAAAAAATGCAGTGTGTGTGTGTGTGTGCGTGTGTGTGTGTGTGGAGGGCAGGCTCATAAACAAATGGATCACTGTTAGTTAGAGAAGAACCATCCATTTGTCTTTAACTACACACATTATGGCCCTGCTCTCCAGCATCCCCTAACCCCACCACCCCCTCCAAATTACTTTGCATTCCCACCTCTTTTTCCGTGTTTGCCGTGTAAACAGACCTGCTTCTTTGTGCGACAGTTAAGGTTACACCGTCAGCATTATTACAACAAACTCTCCCTTAAAGTCTTTATCTCTTCTTTGCTGTCTGATAAGCATCTTTCCTTTATTCACTGTTTGCGCGTGGGGAGTTAAGTTGGCCCACTTTCCCAGAAACAATATCAGCACAGCTAATATCAGGTGTAGTGTGTGTATATAGTACTACATTCCTGTAAATGAATGACTTGAGAAATAAAGCTACTTTTTTTTTCACACTGATATCAGCTGATATTATTTGAATATCTTGTGGCATTCTTCTCATTGTAGAAAAAAACAACAACAACTTACAAAGAAATGGAGCAGAGGGAGTATTGAAGTTGCTCATTCCCAGAATTTTGCTGTGAGTATTGAATCACGCTGACGGTGCCCATAAATATGGGACATTTCACGAGTTCAGGCGGACTGAGCGCTGAATACCGGCACCACCAGGAACGAATAAGAAGCACACCCACATAAAAGGTGAGTGAAATTAATAAACCCATTAAATGGGTGCTTTAGAAAGTGATACCACAGCATCCAGTCATTACACAGCTACAAACTCATTGATTGTGTATAAAAAAACAGTCTAAATAAAAAAAAAAGAAAGAATAAAACGTAATCGATTTACTATTTTAGGCAGTATGTTTAGTATATTAAACAGGGAAAGGTGGTGGCCTCTCCTCCACCTTACCTACGACCTTTACACTAATCCCAGTGTCAACACAAATGGAGGCACCTACAACAAGCAAAGCAGGCCTACCTGCATGAGCTGCTATGCTCTACCCTTTCTGTCCCAACCACTCCGTCAGTCCCCCCCCCCCCCCCTTCCGCCACTCCTTCACTTCCATTTTGCGACATCGCTAGTCCCGCCTTTCGGCCACTCCTGAGTTGGCTTTGCGAGTTTCATGCTCCCTCCGCTCGTACTCGGTTGCCGGGGGAGGTATTTTACTGGCTACCTTTTGTGTTCTGTCTCCCCGACCCTTAAAATTCTCTTCAGGAAAATCGGGACTGCTGCAGTTTCACCCTCTACTACTCCTGAGCTACACTGAAGTCTCCAGGTAAGGCCAACCCGTGCGAAGTTAGTGCGCGTCAACAGGTGTTGTTACCTGCTTAATCAATAAAACTGGTTAGTTTTGTTCTTTCGTACACGGAGCTGCTATTGTCGAAGTTGACTCGCAAACTTTTATAGGCTACTTTTTTTTTTTTTTTTACTTTATTTCTTTTATTTTTAAAGCTCAGCCGGTATTGCGCATCCCCCATCCCCCCCGAGGTGCAGGTGTAGCCTGGTTGTTTTGTTGTGTTCACGTCCCTTGCGAAAAGCTCCGTTCTTCTCCTTGGTCGATTATGGAATTGTTGTTTCGCATTTTTAAAAATTCTAAATCAAAAGCTGATTGATTTTTGGTACTTGTTAAAATTCTCTGTAGCATCTCTATTGAAGTCTTGAATATATGTCTCCATGGCAACTTTATTCAGACATTTCTCCTTATAAAAAAACATTTTTTTTCTTTGTCCCTGGATTTTTGGTGTTCCGGACTTGAAGGATCTGTTCTTTTTTTTTCTTTCTGTTTTTTTTTTATTAATATTTTTTAATCTTTTCAGCCACAGCGTAAGACATGCGCGATGTATAGCGCTTTACAATATAGAGCTGTGGGAAAAAAAAACTCACTTCTACATTGGTGTGGCATTTTGAGTCAGCACATTTATCACATATGATATGAAACCCTTTGGCAACACTTTGATGTTTCATCACTGCTGTTGAAAGTTTACAGATTTATATCATGTGTCCAGTGGGTTGTCCTAAATGACCTTAGCTATTTCAGAACCAACCGCGCAAACGCTCTTTCTCAGTGGCGTCTTTTTTCTTTTTTTCCGCCGAGGGGAGCGTTAACATCAGAACACCTGTTGAGCCAATCATGTTCCACCAACGCAGAGATATCACCTGACGACTTTTTTTTTTTAAGTCCTTACCTCTGAATCTCTGCAAGGCAGTTATGTCACTCTTGTTTTCATGTGTGAAAGTCATTTCTAAACAGACCACATTCAGTCTAACTTGAATTTTGATTGATATGAATTTCAGAAATTCTTTGCTGTATTGATTTATCACTCAGACTGTTGGTATGTGTCATAAGGTGCGCCTTTGTTCAAATCTAGCCCTTATTATACAGGATAAAAGGGATAACTCTCCCAGACTGTGCCAGCCTGCCATACTTACCAAACTGTGCCACGTATTAAGTGTCAATCCTATTTCCCCCCATCATGATCATATGTTTAAGCACATGCTAATGGTTTTAATTGCTTAAAAACTTCTCCGTTTGACTTCTCCATTTGCAGCTATTTCTCACGTTCTTCAGTGCTTCCTTATTTTGGTTCACATCGCAGTAATGAGACACCTTGGCTGAAAATCTATCTGCTTTGTTCTGGTCTCCTTCATTTCTTTATTTTCTGACACAATTTTGTAACTCTTGAAAAGGACACAGCCTGTCTGACCACGCTCATCGGTAAATCCTTGTTTCCTAGTTCACATCATTATAATGAGATACTGTGACTGGAAACACATCTCCTTTGTCCCAGTCTGCTTTATTTAACTTAGCTTTAAACTCTTGAAGAGGAGAGCCTGCCCAACCTGTTTTTTGTGAGTCAGCAGCATAAACATGACGCAAGGGAGGAAGTAGTAAAAGAGTAGTCACATGGAGGAAAAAAAAATGTAAATGTGAGGAAAGATAGGTTGGAGACAAAGAGGTTAACAAGAATATAGAATTTCTTTTGGTTTGTGGACTTAAAAACCAGCTTTGGACTGACAGAGTTCTTATGATTTTGTGGATGCCTAATTCTAAAGACCTATTTTGCTATATTTCTATTGATACTTCTATCAATAGATAGATATTTCTATAGCAACATAATAATCTCTGGCAGTCGCCAGTGTGCTTATTACCCTTTCCATCAACTGCTGATGAAGATGTAAGAGTTAGGGGAATGCATAAACACCATGTTGCTAATACAAACAGTGTTTCACATGTCTTGGCATGGAAAAGCCTAGCTGCTTTTTTTTTTTCTTCCTTTTTCCACTTTCTAGTTTGTTTTCCCCAAAATTCAAGATGTAAAGACTCTTGACCTTAACTTATCTGTGAAGTGCTCTTTCATCACAATACAAAGTATTACAATTTTTCAGATATCACAGAAATGCAATTAACCTTCTATATACTTGGCATGTTATAACTTTTTCACACATACATGTGCTGACATATTTTTGATGATCCTGATATGCAGCCATTACGCCAAGATGTGAGTGGCTACGTTTGATTTCATTATGAAGGTTTAATCTCAGATATGATTAAAAAGGACAGTGATTTCATCAGACATTACACCTTTCGGCAGGTTAGACGTCTGTCTTCAGCCCGTAGTCACCGGCAAGCTGAGTAATAGGACTTCAAAGCTACCATCATCTGGGTGCCTGAGCCCATTTAATCTTTTAGACTGTTTTTCTTTGATTTTCTAAAATTTGAGTGTTATTACCACAGGCTAGCTAGTCTTGCCCTTCAAGGCCCTCAGTTGGATTCTTTTTTGCAGCAAAGAAATCTAAGAGCAGTTTATCTTGCTCCTGTTGAGAGCTATGAGGCAAAATAAATAGCTAAAGGCTGACTTGTGTTTGACTTAATATCAGCTCTTGGACGTCACATCTCTTCTCTCAACAGAGTGAATTGAACTAATAAACTCCTACTGAGGAAACAGCAAGGGGGCTCCTCCTGCTGCGCTATATCCCGAAAATCTTAGTCTGGATTAGAGAGTGTTAATCACTGTATAACTGCCATGCTGTGGCACTGACTGGATATTAGTGCTTCTTGTTAAAACTATACTTGGTTTGATTTTTAATAACTCTCAGGAGAATATAGATATGGAAAATAATAGCTAACAGAGAGCTGGATTAGAAGTTTATTTAAAGACAATCGCATAATTTAGATTTTGTTTGTTAAAGCTAAAATTCAGTTTGTTTTTTTCCTCAAAAACTACTAAGTAGTTTCTTTCTCTCCTACTTCTGTGTTATTATGCTTATAATTTTAATTTTCAGAGTTATCCTGTAAAAAAACAGACAGAATTGACCGAAAACATAACCTCCCGCCACCTATTGGTGGGCGAGGAAATAAATATATTAAAATAAATGAAGTAACTGAATAGAGGAGTTCTCTGTGAGTTTTTTTGTGTAATATTTTTGAGTCTGCACTGCACTTTAAACTTTAAGCTGACATATTAGGCAGTTGTTGAAGTCTGAGTGTAAGGCAGGCATTTTCTATTCAATATTAATATATATTTCCTCTTACATACAGTGCTTAACAAATTTATTAGACCATCTGTCATAAAAACAAGAATATTTTAGAAATCTGTGAAAAACTTTAGAAATAGTTATATTGTTATTTGTTAGGCAAATAAACTGATTTCACATTTTTATACCAAAAACAAAGCACAAACCACTGAAACAAATTTTCTGTTCAGAATTGCAAGTTTATAACTGCTGCAGTTTGGCATCTGAATAAAAAATAATGGGTTTTACTATTTTGTTCTGATTTTTTTTTTTTTTTTTTTTTGTAAAAAAAAAAAAAGTAAATTTGAAAATTCATGGAAAACAGCAGTAATTAAATTTTAGCATTAAAACTCTAATTTTGATAAAAGAACCTGTGCATGTACTGGTGGATTAACCATTACAAAACCACAAAAAGTGCAAACGCTTGAAGCCATTGATGTGTTGCATGAGGATGACCTGATTGACACGCTGATTGTTACGGTGTCTGTTGAATCAAAGTGTGAGTCATCCTTGCCGGTTGAACACTTTGTCCATTTATTTTCATCCAAACTCATCAGTGTCCATTATACTTGTACATGTTTCCAAAAACACTTGAAACATCCACACCTGTGACTCTCATAGCTCCTAGCTGCTTCAGTGGTCAAAAACTGTTTACCGCTCCGGGTGGAACACCTGACGTGATAAGAAAGCTCTTACCATGACCACCAATTACCCTGTGAAAATAAATTCATTCATATTCTGCACTTGCAACCATCACTGGTAATTTAGGGCAGCTGTGGCATAAACCTTACACTGGATGGTGTTAAGTACTGTACAAAGTTCATCTGCTTATCTTAATAGTTTTATTTGTAATTTAAATCTGGAACAATTCAGTATCATACAGCAGGTCTCTCTTGTAAATGAGACATTAGGCTCAAGAGATTTTTTTCCTGTATAAATAAAGGATTATTATTATTATTATTATTATTATTATTATTATTAATAATAATAATAGTAATAATCATGCTTGATCAGACTGAGGCACTAGTTGTCTAATTACATTTGTATATTTAACAGTATTTTAGCTGGTAATATGACTCATACAATATCAGCAGTATCAACATTACACTGATTTTATCTCTCAGCACTCACCTGCTGATCATTGTGTTACAAACTACAACAACTTTCATCACAAGCTTTGACTAATTTTGAAATAAATTCCTGGATTTTGCTAACCTTCACCAGCTCATGTTGTCTTCACCCATATCGTCCCATAATATCTTTAATTCTCTTAATCCAGATCATTTCCTCAGCTGTCCCTGCACACAGGGTAACCAGACTCCATTGTTAGTAACCTAAGTCATGACGCATCTCGGTCCTCAGTAGACACTGGCTGGTTTCTATAGTTGCCATCAACAGTGTGGGCTGAGAAGAGTCTGTAACGACCCGCTGAGGATATTTTAGTACAAAATGGTGGTAACTTTAAGTCCTCTTCATACCCGGTCTTGCAGAGAGAAACTCCATATTGTGGTTAAACAAGTGCTTCATATACTGATTGGATGCTAAAAGGTGGGCAGAAACACCGAGCCCAAGGGTAGTGCAATCAGGAGATGTTACTCTTGTAAAGACAAATCAGGACAGGAGAGCAGAGGCTCCCAGACTGACATTCATCTACAACCAGTTAAATGGCATTGATAGCACTGGTCATGTTTTGTAACTTATAGATTTCCCCTGAATGTCAGCACACCTCTAAAAGTGTAACACCCCATGGAAGGAGAGTTTGAGTTAGTCACTGTGGATTAGAATAACCTGGGTAATAGAGGACTCTCCGTAAAGAGGCTTCCACTGTTGATCATTAATCCGAGTGAGAGCGCGAGAATGAGTGTAGGCATATAGAGCACAGGCTCTGAAATGGTGGCTTGATAATAGTTCTTTGTGTTTGTATTTGTGAATAGGGCGGCCGGAGGTTCAGAATGACGTTGGTGCTACCCACACCATGTCAGCGACGGTTGTTGCACAGAGTGATTAGAGATGAAGCGATGGCATCGAAGTGCTTCAGAAGAAAGTAGAGGTTAATAAGGAATTGTAAAGAGTTGATGCTAGAGAGATTAAACCACACAAATGCAGAGACCTTGTAATTTCTGAATATGGATTAGTATTTATGAGAGGACCGAAAGTAAATTGACGTGATTCTGCTGAATTAATTTCCAGACTTGAAGTTCATTGAGTCGGAAATAAGATTTTCAACTGTGTGAGACTGTTGCCTCTCTGAATCACGCGCCGCTGATACAGATAACAAAGTAAACAAATCTAATAAGCTGCTTCTTCTCTTGGTGTTGTTCAGGCTTCTTTCTGGCCAGCACCTTTATATCAGGCTCATCCCAAGTGTACCCGTTCAGACATTTATTTCCCAGTATTAAACGTAAACGTCATGATGCATTTCTTGAATCAATTAAATGTGTTTTTGTGCTTTTGGATCAACAGTGATTTATATCTGTATTATAACATAGCATTGCCTGTACTGTGCTATCATTTTGCTGCTGTAATTATAATGTTGCTTTATTTTATCATTTCAGCAATGCTACTACCCTCATCACTCCTACTCCTCCTGGGCCTCCTCACCTGGAGTCCCAGTGCGACAAGAGCTGCTAAAGTAATTGTGGTTCCACCCATCATGTTTGAATCGCACCTCTATATCTTCAAGACGCTGGCAACAGCTCTACACAAGGAGGGCCACGAGACCCATTTTCTAGTTTCAGAAGGTCGTGAGGTCCCGCCCTCTCCTCACTACCATTTACAGCGCTATCCAGGGATCTTTAACAGCACCACAGCTGACAATTTTCTCCAATCCAAAGTCACCAACATCTTCTCAGGCCGCCTGACATTTCTCGAACTGTTTGACATTCTTGACCACTACTCTCAGAACTGTGATGCTGTTGTTGGCAGTACTGAAGTAATGAACCGCCTGAAAGAGGCCAAGTTTGACCTGCTGCTAGTGGACCCCAATGAAATGTGCGGTTTTGTGATTGCTCATATCTTGGGTGTGCAATATGCTGTGTTCAGCACAGGCCTGTGGTACCCTGCAGAGGTTGGAGCCCCAGCCCCATTATCATATGTACCAGAATTCAACTCACTGCTGACCGATCGCATGTCCTTGATGCAGAGGATCGCAAACACAGCTGTTTACCTGGTGCAGCGCTTTGGAGTCCATTATATTGCGCTGCCCAAGTATGACCGGATTATGAAGAAACACGGCGTAAAGCCTCAAGTGGCCATGGCTGACTTGGTGCAGGGAAGTCGGCTGTGGATGCTATGCACTGACATGGCTCTGGAATTCCCCAGGCCCACCCTTCCACACGTGGTGTACATAGGTGGCATCCTCACTGAGCCTCCCAACCCACTGCCACAGGTCAGTACTGAGAGAGACACAAAGTAGCAAATTAAACAGCTCATACAACAAGGTACTTTATTACACTAATACAGAAGTGACTGTAGTCTTAGTCCTTCTCCTTGATGTGAAACACTGCTGCAGTGGTCTAAGAAACAGCAAATATTTAAAATGCAAAAGTGATAGTGTTCAAATTTTCAAGTGTGTCATCTCACACCTTTACACATCCTGTACATACTTCCATTATACTCCATCCTAACTTGTGTTTGAGATGTGCTCATTAATTTCACGATCTCCACAGTTAAACCTACATTTCATGAAGCGCTCACAGAGGCCTCTATAGGAGCCTGAACATAAAATAAGCGCCCTTATGCAGTGGTGAAAGAAGCACTGCGGTACAATGGCTAGCTCATGCCTGGATTTGAAACAGGCCATTATGCAGATACATGTATGTGGTTTCATTGGGTGCGATGGGAAGCTGTGCTGTTTTCCAGGGATTTTTGTGTTTGTGAAACCGGAAAAGTTAGGAGAGTTAATCTAAAGGCATCAGGAAGGACATATTTATTTTTTTTGTTTCATTCCTTCATCGATCTAACTGCATATTATCTTAGTCTCATTAACCAGAAAATGATGACGAATGTCTGTTTGCCATAGTCAATGGTCAAATATATTCTGTTAGCTGTTGTGCACGAGAAGCACGAAATAGTCACACTAGAAGTGGGAGCCAATAAAATTTAGGCATTTTTTCCCCTAAAAATGGAATAATAATAATAATAATAATAATAATAAAAACTATTTGATTAGTTGCAGAGAAACGATAGTTGTTGCAAAATAACCTTTAGGACACTTCTACAGGCTTGGCTGCAACATGTAGCTTGAATTTTATTAAATTCACACTTCTCTAGTTAATGAATTGTTTCTCTGTGCTTTCATCTCTTGATATTATTTTCCTCTTTATTGTCTTCACAGTTTGACTTTCAGTACTTTTTGCCACTATTCACACTAGCTTCCCTCCATTGTCTGTTTGTGTCACTTGTTATATTTTCTAACCACACTGTGCCACAAAGCAATCTTTTCTAGAAAAGGCTGGGGTGAGGATGGGTTTGGGTTGAATGGACATGGTAGATTTTGAGCAAAAGGGGGAAGGGAGTCAAGGAGAGCAGAGGCGGGCAGAGATGGGGGTTAGCTGAGCGTTTGGACACTGCGAGCGCGGGCTGTCGGTATCTGCTGCGGAGGGTTTTAGGAATGCCACTCCAGCTAATAGGGAGTATTGTGCAGTGTTATGTGGAGGGTTAGAATGGAAATGGAGGGAGAACGAGGTCATTGTTCTGGGCAGAACTCTGGGGACACTGAGACTCTTTTATGGGGTCACTAAGGCTGCGTTGTAGGGACAGTAGGGGGTATGCTCTTGGGACACAGAGCCCAGTGTGCCCCTGAAGCTGCTCTGTGCCAGGGCCGGCCTTAGCTTCTGCAGCTGGACCATTAGCCTCCCTCTCTCTTCTTGCCCTGCAATCCTGTCTCTCGAACATGGCTGCTCCCTGATCAGTCCTCAACTACTTTTAGTGTATCTTCACTTAACATTTACAAATGTATATTTTACTATAGAACAAATTAATGACTTCTTATATGCACATCTGGACATGCCCCGGGGTTGGGTGGTTTGTTCTAAATATCCAACTGGCTGCTGTACGTTCAGCAACCTGTAAGAGCAAATTTATTTAATTTGTATGTGTGTAAATGCCTCTAAATGAATAAAACGCTGGCAAAAACAAATGATGCTTAATGATCAGGGTGCACAGACTCTTTCACTGTTGGCGAGGAACCTTTCTTGGGCCTGGGGATAGAATATTATCTAAGAAACATGTCAGGTCTTCTTGCACTACATTCCCTGCTAATATTTATGATAATCTCCATCAGTGTCTGTATACAATTCTCAACTCTAGCTCAAGAAAGCATCTTGCGGTTCACTTGCTATTCACTTTTTAAGGTTAACTATTTACTACGTAAAATTCTCAAACAGCCAATATGTGTTAGTTCAGTCATTCAACCCTAACAAACTCAAGTTCAAATTACCCATAACTTTCAAAACAGACCTCCCAGTCCTAGCTGTCTGTTATTATTTCTTCTTTCAAGTAAAACTGAGGTCTCGTGTTTGGCCCTGACAATTCCTCCAAGGTCAGTCAGTATATTGGCCCCCTTGCTGTAACATCTAATCATCTGCTAAGAACCTTGGGATCATCTTTGACCATCTGAATTTTAAATTTCACATCTCAAAGTTCATCCAGTCTTGTTTCCTTCACCTCAAAAATATTGCAAAACAATCAAACCTTTATTGCCATTCAATCATCTGGAACTTTTAGTACGCACTTTAATTTTGTCCCGCCTTGATTATTGTAACTCACTTTTTACGTGCATTTCTCAGTCGTCCATAGCAAATCTCCAGTTGGCGCAGAATGCAGCGGCAAGGCTGCTAACAAAAACTAGCCGGCATTCACGTATCACACTTAGGCCTGCCACGATAACAAATTTTGCTAATCGATTAATTGTCTCAGAAATTATTGCGATTAACGATAATATTGTTTGGACATAAG
>JAVDPK010017940.1:0-11509 GCA_034780415.1 Cichlasoma orientale | reverse complement strand
TTTCTTTCTTTCTTTCTTTCTTTCTTTCTTTCTTTCTTTCTTTCTTTCTTTCTTTCTGTCTTTCTTTCTTTCTTTCTCTATTTACAGTATTCTGTGTTAGCTTGTATATTTCTAGCTAGAAATCTTTTCCTATAGTTTTATTTGTTTATAACTGGTTGTCATGTAGTGGTTATTATATAACATACAGTACTGTAAAAAATTCTTGAGCCATCTGTCATTTCTTTATATTTTGCAAGGAAATTAAAAATGTGTACAAACATACATGGAAATACAGAACAGAAATACAGCACATAAACCAAAAACAGAGATTGTACAATTCTAACAAGCTTGAAAGTCAATATTTGGTGTGACCACCTTTATTCTTTAACACAGTCTGAACTCTCTTAGGCAGCTTTCTTGTCATTTCTTTAGGTACGCTTCAGGAATAGTTCTCCAGGCTTCTTTAAGGGCATTCAAAGCTCTTATTTGGATGTTAGTTGCCTTTTGTTTTGTTCTCTGTCAAGATGATCCCACACTTCTTCAATAATGTTGAGTTCTGAGCTCTGGGGAGGTCAGTCCATAACTGATGGTGTTACATTGTATGTTTTTCTATCCAGGTATAACCAAATGCACTGCCAGTGCCAGTTATCATTGTCATGCTGAAAAATGAAGCAGCTACCAATCTGGATGCTTTCCAGATGGTATTGCATGTTGGCTCATATCTGAAAAAACTTCATGCTTTTCTGTGTTCATAATTCCATCAATTTTGACCACTGGCTGAAACGCGGCCCCAAACCATGACAAAGCCTCAGTGTTAAGTGGCTTAAAAAACAAACAATAAAACATTTCTCTGAAAATGGTCCAGTATAAGGACAGGACTGAACATGAGTGAAAAAGCACCAAATGTTCAAAGAAAAGTTTTGAAAGACCTTCAGAAAGCCTGAAGAGCTACTGATCAAGACCACCAAATTACACAAAAGTCTGGCTCATTGTTGCTTCCAATGAGCCAGACTTTTGTGTAATTTGGCATAATAATAATGAGGGGTGGCTCAAAACTTTTGCACAGTGCTGTACATATGAGGCTTTTGTCAATGCTCTTTGGAAACCAAATAACAAATAAATGATTCAACCATTACTGTCTTGGCATATGTGATTAGTTGGTACTAAGGGGCAAAAAGTGTGCCAAAAAAAAAAAAGCATCCCCCACACCATTACACCACCACCACTAGCCTGAACTGTTGATGTAAAGCAAGATGGAGCCATGCTTTTATGTTGTTTACACCAAATTCTGACACTACCATCTGAATGCTGTGGCAGAAATAAGGACTCACCAATTTTGGTGTCTGTGTGAACTGTAGCCTCGGTTTCCTGTTCTTAGCTGACAGGTGTGGCACCTGGTGCTGTAGCCCATCTGCTTCAAGGTTCGACATGTTGTGCATTCAGAGATGCTCTTCTGCATACCTTGGTGGTAATAAATGGTTATTTGAGTTATTGTTTCCTTCCTATCAGCTCAGAGCAGTTATTCTCCTCTGACCTCAGGCATCAACAAGGCATTTTTGCCCATAGAACTGACACTCATTGGATATTCTTTCTTTTTTGGTCCATTCTCTGTAAACCCTACAGATGTTTGTGTGGGAAAAATCCCATCAGATCAGCAGATTCTGAAATACTCAGGCCTGCCCATGTGGCAACAACAACCATGTCACATTTAAATTCACTTGAAATTCACGAGGTCTTTATGATCATATCTACATGGCTAAATGCACTAAGTGCGGCCATGGTGTTAGTTGAAAGGACATGTGTGCTGATGGAACAGGTGTACCTAATAAAGTGGATGGTAAGAGTATATAATTTGTTGATGCATACTGGAAGAGTGAGTTTTGCTTTCTAGAGCTCTTAGTTGCACATTTAACAAACTTTACACAATTTAATAAGTCATAAATAAGTATTTTTTCCTTAAAAACAGACTTCTCAACGCCTGAAAAAATCAAATATTTTGCTTGTATATACATCAAAATTTAACTATTTAAGGGAAAATAATTATTTAGGGGAACATGGGTTTGTTAATAATCTAAAAAAGAGGCAGGTTTGCACTCTAAAACATATCACAGAGAACATTTGAATTTATCTGCCTTTTAATTCAAAACATCATGTTGAGACACATTCCCATTCATTGAGGTCATGCAGCTCTTTTTTGGTTCCCTTTTTTTTTGGCCAGTATGAGAATTAGTGTGGTGATTTTGTCTTATCTGCCATCTGTTCCTCTGAGGGTCCCATGATGAGGATTACAGCAACTGAACTAATCCATCCCAAAGAGACAGATTATTCCTGAGACTGTTTAAACGTATAGTTGTATGACAATGATTCATTCAGCAGGGGACATTTACGCTTCAAGCTGTGTGAGATATGATAGGAAGGAATAATCAAGCTTTCAGATTCATAGCAAATAGTATAACAATTTAAAAGTGAGAAAACAAATAATTTTTTTTCACAATTAAGGGATATGAAGTCAAATATTTTAAAATAAAGCTAATTTTATATTCCAGAGATATTTGCAAGCCGGTAATGGCATATTGTATTATTATTGATCACCCAATAAAAGACTAATTAAACATTTTTCTGCAGCTATAACAATTTTATAACACACATAATTTTTCATTACCAGCCTTGATATTAGTCTGTAGAAATTTAACCATCACATGTATCACATGTGATGGTTAAATTATCACATGTATCTGAAAGACAAAAATAGCCTTTATCACATGCAGCAACTTATATGCTGTTCTTCTGTTATGCAACCGAATTAGCAACTATAGAGGGATTTCCCTAAAGTCAAAGATGACAAATATGGAAAGTGGTTAAAAAATAAATCTCTGTTTACTATCACTGGCAATCTGCTGTTTAGAAATTACATCAGTCATTAGTATTCAACTGGAAATACTGTTTGGTCTATAAAGTTCAGTGTTAATTTGAATTCCAAGGAAACAGTCATCTTTCAGAGGTTTATTACAGCTTTTGCATTCTGGACTCACATTTTAAGGAGAAAAGTTGCAGAATGAAATTACAGTTCCAACTTTATGGTTTCCTCCTCACTTAAGCCATCCCAGCAGAAAGAAAAATGGGATACAGCAGTTGACCTGCCTAAAACAAAAGATCCTCAGGCTTCACACAACATGCAGTCTGGGGTAAAATAACATCATGAGAATACGATCTATTTGTCATAACAGGCAGCCTAGTTGTTCCCGATTACAGAGAAAACCGCTTCAACTTTGTCTGTCAGTAAAGCCAATATATCACCCACCCCAGAGTAACATCTGTGTCCTGTTCTTCGTTTTCCCAGAACAACATGCACAGCTGAGCCTGACAAGCGGACAGTGGAGAAACAAACATAGAGCAAAACATAAAATGTAGGGATACAATTTGAACAGCATGCATAAATAATACATATTCATCATGTAATTCAACGAATATAACATTTTTAGGCATGTATAAAGCATTTTATTCATTGTGTACATTTACTCATGGAAAATGCTTATTATAAAAAAAAAATTGACTGTTTTTTAGACATTCACATGAAGATGCCAATGCAAGAAAAAAGAATGCATTGAAACAGTGCCATTTAAACACCTTAACAATAACACATCCACACTGTTGGTATGATGGTGTGAGCCCATTCTTCAATGCAATTAGTATTTATTTCATTCCTAAATGATTGCTATTGGAATCTTACACCTGTATTCTTTTAATTCTTCTTTCTTTTCCATCTCAATCATAATCTTCCTATATGATCTAAATATATCACATCCCAAAGAGCAGCACAGAAATGTGTAATCCAAATAAGGTTCATTCAAAGTCCAAGAGCCCAGCACCATTTAAGCTACACATTCAGTCTGGTGAGTAGCAGCAAATGTGGAGAAAGTCACTGTGATCAGTCATTGATCAGTGTGGCTGTAAACTGCACTGCTAAGTCAAACAAAACTGGAAATCAACGACTGTCTATAATTATATATATTACAGTCTCCTTTCTTGGTTGAATACAATATTTTATTTTATTTTTACAGCAAGGATCACCAGTTCCGCTAAACATACTAATGTAGGTGAGAATTCCTGTAATGGAATCTACTTCCAGCATGTAACTCTAGAGTTCAGCGTGGCAAAGACTGTAAAATTCACTGGGTTTGATTTTAGTTCTCTAAGGTCAGTCTGCAGTGCAGCATACCAAGTATTTCCACATCATAGATTCAGTTAATATACTGTAGACTTGCTATTTTTTTTGTATTGGAAACATATTTACAAAAACATCTAACAATGACACAGTTACAGTCAAATCATTCTTAACTTGGAAAAGTCATTAAGAAATGTGACAAATGACAAACATACAAAACCAGGTCTGGCTCTCTAGAGCTAACATTCAAATTTTAACCAATAATAATAATAATTAAAAAAACAACCATCAGGAGTGCCACGTTATCTAGCAGTGACACGGATACCCATTACCAGAAATAAAATAACAACAATAGAAAGCTTAATAAAAATGCATCCGCTCCTCTCTTCATTCTTTTGTTCTCATTTCTGTGACATCATTTTCACAAACTCTGTGAAGAAGATCAACACAATTTTGATGAGCAATTTTCTTGTAGCTTTGTAGAAAAGCTATTTATTCATCCTCCTATTTAAGTCTTACAGTTTTACAGCAACATTATAGATTACACCCACAAGATTTTTCTACTGAGGACTGTCAGAATACTAGGAAGACAAATTATGAGGACAGACTTGTCACAACAACAAAAGCACGAGTGAAACTAGTTTTCTTTTCTTTCTAATATTGGAGTGTCTTTAGCCTACAGTATAAAGCGCCTTGAGGAGAGTGTTGTTGTGAGTTGGTGCTATATAAATGAAATTGAATTAAATGGAATTTACAACTTGTTTATGTTGATTACTTTCTTTAACTTTCCCATCTCTCAGAGCAATGCTATTTTATGAGGTAACACGAAATAAAATAAAATGTTGCTGTAAAAAGAAACTTTTTATTTTTGTGGTCTGCATTTGTTTATGTCTTGATTTGTATCTTACCTTCAAAGTCAACTGTTCCGTCACCGTTGTTGTCCGCCTCTTTTACCACTGCATCAATTTCATTTGTGCTGGTGTGTTTTCCCAATAACTTTATCATAGCATGTTTCATCTCATCAGAAGTGATCGAACCATCACCATCTAAATCAAACTGCAGAAAAGGGTGAGAAGAAATCACCATTTATACAGAACCTTTGGATTTCTGCTGCAAGAAGTTCACACTGTTTTGCCAGATTTTAACTCCAAGTTTTTTATGGTAAGTTCATGCACTGTCCACCATGGGGGGCCAAAGACCACAAAGAGAGTTAAAGGTGTGTTTACCTCTTTGAAAGCATCTTTGAGTTCCTTCAACCCAATCATCCCTGCAGTTTCATCCAGAAGCTTGGGAGTCATTAGGTTCACAAAATCATCAAAGTCCACCCTTCCGCCCACTGCAATGACACATGATTTCAAAAAATTTTTTAGTGTCTCTGTTATATTTGTCCGCATTAGTCTTCATAAAATGTGCGGGTTAGAACTGCTTTTCATTAGTTCATAAAGCGTAGGTTTTAGTTACTTTGGTTTCACATTACTCACAGTTCATGTTGATGTTTTGGCTCAGTTCTATCAGCTCCATTTCAGTTGGCATGTAACCCATGGTCCTCATCAAGTTCCCCAAGTCTTTACAGCTTATTAAACCATCCTTGTCCTTATCGAACTCTACAAAAGCATCACGTAACTCTGCAGAGCATACAATTTGAGTAAAAGTGAGAAATGTAAGGAACTATACAACCCTTTTAAACGTAAATATGAAAGCACTGCAAATAATTACCTTCTATCTCATCATGCGTGAGTGCTCTTGACTGCAAAACAGCATAAATACAATGTTGAACTGATGTTAGTAATGCTTTATTAGCACCACAAACATTGTCCTCAAAGAAGCACTTTTCATCTCTTGTTTTTAGACAGATGTTACCAAATCACGCAACACATTCTCATCCCCGGGGGACAAATGGTGCTTTCTGAAAGCAGGGTCATAGAAACAGTCATGAACACTGTGTAATTCTGCAAGGCTCCTTAAGCTCTGCATATAAATATATAATCATGTATTTGAGAAGAAAACTAAGTTCCCTGTGCAGTAAGTACACCCATAACACAGTTGCTGAAACTGTTCTCATTCAATGCCTTTGTGATATGTGAGTCTGTACAACTGCAAACTGATCACAGAGAAAACCAGAGAAAACTAGATTTAAATTATTTTAAAAATTATTGCAATAAAATATTGTAAACAAAAAAAGTAAAAAACAGAAGAAATCAATGTCACTCAGGAATGATTATTTTTTGGCAGTTCCATAACATCATATACTAAAGTAAAAAATTCTGTTAATTTACAAATTGAAAATCTCAACAATTGTGTAGGAGATTCCAGAGGAAAAAAAAAACAAAAAAACATTTGTTCAGTATGTTTTTCTAACACGTGCTTGCCGTATTCCTGAATGGTATATGTTTTAATATGTGTTAATATGTACATATTTAAGCCAACATGATGCTGTGTCATCTGTTAAATCCTTGCATGAAATCTTTTTAAGCTGACAGCTGCAGCTGATTAGATTAAATCAAATATTATTAATGGTTGAAATATTAATATGAACCTGTATAGAGTATAGCCTAACCTACATTTGCTTAACTTATCCATAAGGTGTTTTGCTCTTTGAAATTAGAGATAATGTGTTCAAAGTAACTGAGAGACAAAGCATCCTGGTAAAGTACCAGGTAAAAAGATGGCCTTGGCTTTACTACAGAGTGGAACTAGCTTAAAACGATATGACATTAGAATTTCTATAAGAACAGAAGGCTTATTAAAAGGGGGGAGAAAAGCATTTCTGTTGACAGTGAAAAAAAAATGAAATATGAATATTCGTACATTTCTGACATTCAGAAATTTAAGATAAAGACATGCATCGTGAACACGACAACTGACAATAACAAACTGAAATACTAAATCATAAAACCATATTTACTTACATCTCTCCTTTTCCCTCCTCTGAGAAAGATGCAGGGTTGTTTAAGACTCATGATGCCAGATTCAGTCAAGATCCCTGGGCTGCTTGTGTTAGTGAATTTCTTAAATTTCCTTCTGTTATTAGTGCGAGTGAGTGAGAGTATGTGTGTGTATAAACTGTGATCAGCTGTGGTCTGCATACGCCAGACGAGATGAGGGATGTCTCATATGGATTATGTCTGCCGCTTTGCTCTGAAAAAGAAAGATAGGCTTAAATGCTGTGCATGTGCACAACTTCACTTTCATGGTCAAATGTTAGTGTTTGCATAAAAAAAAGCTGTTACATTTGTAGCATCTGTTTTTATTACATACTGTATGTCACAACTTGCTTTATTGGTAAACGCAAGGGATTTGTCATAGTCTCTACATGATGCAAGCATTCAGCAAAAGCACTGAATGACTGTGGCATGATTTTTATATGAGAATAGAGCATTGGCCTGTTATATGACCATAAAAACAATGCTTTGGCAACATTATATGATGTGTGTAGTAAAGTAAATCTGCATCATATTCTTGAGTCTTAACTCGTAGATATCATATTATTAAATATCATATAATATTAGATCATGGCAATTGCTCAGGAATCAGACAATGTATTTAAAATCACATGTGATATATAACACACACACACACACACACATATATAACAGAATAACTGTATTCACCACATACGGTAGGTTCTTATTTTGGTTATGTCATGTCCTGGTGTCTTTTGTAAAAATCATTAATGAAATTAATATTAATTGTGGTTACATCATCCTCATGCTTGGAATATTTTCCAAACTGTGAAGTGGTGAATAGGCTTTGTCCATTTTAAGGACTATATGACAACACTGCAGAATGATACAAAACAAGAGCCAGTTGGGTACCAAACAACAATAATTTTGAACAAATATTTTTTTCTAGTGTTTCTCCTGACATTACCAAAATACACAGGGTTTTTTGTCTTCAGTGGGTTGATTCTTTTGCTCCTTATTCATCCTCAGGACAGGCTGGATGTGGGGGAAACTGGTCAGAATTCCGCAGTTCTTTTGGAAAGTGCAGCAGCAAAGTGAGCATGTTAGTGGAAGCAGTTCTGGAAAAACAGCATTAAATTAAATTCAGTTCAATTCAGTTCTAGTTATATGGCGCCAACTCACAATAACAATTGCCTCAAGGCACTTTATATTGTAAGATAAAGTTCCTACAATAATGCAGAGCTGAAATTCCATGAAACTTTATTTGCATTTGTATTTATCTGACTCAGACACTTCAGCCCCTCCCTTTTAAGATCATAGTGCAGATATCCAGATGGTAAACTGGATATTTCTGCCCTGCTGTTGGCCGGAAGTTTTCCTTTAGTAAAGTGTTCACTGCTTCTTCCCTGTGGAAGCGTGTATGTGTGACAGAGAAAATGGTGTGTCTAGATTAAAAGCCCTGCATAAATGTGTGTGTGTGTGTGTGTGCGCGCGAGTGTGCATGTGTGTGTGTGTGTGTGTGTGTGTGAATGGATGAATATGGCTTGTAATATAAAGCACTTTGAGATAAATAATACTGTGGTACAGTTACAATGCCAAGTGTACTACACAGTGACAGCTTTTAAAGGATTTAGTTTTTGGGTAACACGCAGAACAAAAAGTAGTGATAGTGAGGTCATGCTGTGAGCTTCTGTTATCAGTTAAACTCTGAAGGTTTCCAGTTTCCTTGTTTTTCTAAATATGCAGCATCATCTTTAGAGACTCACTGCCCTGTGGGACCCCTCTGGGACCACAGCTGTAGATGTGAAACTGTTTTGAAACCATCAACACTACAAATAAACTTTGTTGAAACAAGACACACATTTCACTGCGCACATTTGAATGTCAGCAGGTGTCTGGGCCTGGAGTGGTGAATACACTGTATGCAAACAGCCTCATAAAGATAAGTGCCAACAAACTCTAACAAATCTAAAGTATTAACGCTCTTTTTCATTCTGTAGGAGACAAATTCTAGAAACGTGGTGTGTAAAAATTTATGTTTTCTTTTACTTTTCTTTTATGGCCAGTTTTACTCAGTGTGGTTGCTTGACTAATGATGGATGGCAGAAATGCTTTGCGTATGACTGTGAAATAGTTAAAACATCAGCAGGCTGTGAAACTGAAATGAAACCGACACAATGTGCAAATGTGATTTTTCAATATTGAAACTTCTTTTTTTTTCACCATGCAAACTCACATGTTCCTGTGCAGATTAGGAAGGAGTGATAAAAAACAGGTTAAATCTGCCTCACAGAGGTCAAAACTGAAGCATAATTAAGTACCTGCAATGGTCTGTCAGGATTTGGATATTCACAAATAATCCAACTATTTTTGAAAGTTGTCACTGTATAAAATGTAAATTTAAAAATATACAACCATTTTCAAATCATTTAAACTTCCTTTTTTAGTGCAAACAACCTTACTACAGCATGTTCAATGTTCTCTAAAAATTTTAATGCTATACTGATGATACTGACGATATACCGTAGATAATAAAAAATGCTTAAATTGTTGCAGAATTCAGATTAGTGATCTCCTCCACACATTTACTTCTGACTCAGCCTCTCAGAGACTTTTTTCATACTGTTAAGTTCACTGGGTGTGAGTGCTTGAGTGATTTGTTGCTTCTGTATCAACTTTTTTTGAAATGAGAAACATTTTTGACCATGACCATACAGTATGACTAACGTTTATTTAAAAAAATTTCAGGATGGACAGACATAAAAACAGGCCTTTTAAGTTGACCCAAAATAAAAAAAAATAAAGGTTAAAACGATCAAAACCTCATACTAATAAAAAAAAAGTGCTCCACAGCAGTGTACTTTACTTCTCAGTCTTACAGTCTTCTACTATTTGTTGAGCATCAAACCACTTCTTGCCTTTTGTTAAAAAAGTCACTTTAGGTGCAGTGGCTTTACTGTCATCTCATAGCAAGAATCCAATTTAAATCCTAATGCAAATCTGCAGTGTGCACAGTGTACTTCTGTCCTGCTGACCCATCTTTTACTTTGTGCTGCTCATCAGAGAAGCAGTGGACTATCTCCAGATTCAGCATGACAAACACACTGACTCTGCTTCTGGTTGCTTTTTTGCTTCCCTGTGAGTGCTTCATCAGTGTTTCATCGTTTACCAGGAAACATTGACTGATTGTCAGTCAGTGATACCAGAACATTTTGCACTGGCTCTACTCTCCCTTTTCATCTTCTCAGGTGTTACAGGTCAGAGCATGGAGTCCATTTCTTCCAATCCAATAGTGAAAAGGCCTGGGGAGACTCTTAGTCTCTCCTTCAGAGGATCTGGTTTCACATTTAACTGGTCTGAGCTGGATAGGACAGCAACCAGGACTGGAATGGATAGGAGCTGGCCACTCACCCTCCAATAGAAACAGATATGTGAGCAGTTTGAGAGGACGTGTCAAAATCAGTAGAGATAAGAGCAACAGTAATGACATATCTGAGACTTTCCAACTTAAAGCCAGAGGACTCTGCTGCCTATTACTGCACCAGAGAGTGGTTTAAGTAATGAGGCTTTAAAAAAACAAAAAAACAAACCTTAAGCCATACAGTTACACAAAAACCTACAGGGGGCAGCAGATGATCAAAAACGTGATGTTCAACTTATTGGCACAAAAACACCTGTGATTCTACCATCTGTGAATGCATATTTATAAAAGTCTGACAGTTCACCATGGTGAGAAAAAATAGGCTTGAGGTTAAACAGTCAAGAAAGTTACGTCTTCTGTCTTGTTCCTAAACAGAACTAAACTGAATCTGACTGCACTTACACTCAGTGTGGTGCTGTGGTGAATCTGATGGTGAAACTAAAATGTTTGAAGCATGGCTTACAAAAAAGGTGTTTTAGATAGATTATTTCACTAGAGTCAGTATAACAGAGGACACACCACTAAAAGAATCCTACACTGAAATCACCTGAAACAACAAAGATGATGGTAGTATGATAACTTCCAAAGGACTGGGGCAAAGCATGCTCAGATCATCAGTTTAAATACACCCGGAAAACCTGATTTGATTCTTAACTTTTGTTTCCCAATGACAGGATGAAACCTTCAGCAGAACCAGGGTCAGAGAGGGCAGCTATGTGCCATGACTGGGTGGGGTGAGCAAAAAGCAAAGATAGGAGAAAGAAGCTAAAGAGTCGACAGACATAAACATTTAGCAGGTTGGTAGAGCTGGATCAGAAACATGCAACCCTGGAGCAAGAGACACATGATGAAATGTACATGGACAGAGAGGAGAATAGACAAGCTCGAAAAGTCAAGGATTTGTAACCAAATTTTCCAAAAGTCTGTCAAGAAAGTTTATAAACTACTGATTATATATATATATAAAAAAGTCTTGCAGGTTGATGGCAAACTGAAAAACTACTGCAGGCTGCCATTGTTACCCCTCAGCATCCCGGCAGT
>JAVDPK010017939.1:0-11514 GCA_034780415.1 Cichlasoma orientale | reverse complement strand
ATGATATAATTTATTTTCCCGGGCAAGATTTTTTTTACCGGTATTATCGTGAATGATATGATATGGCCCAGCCCTACACTGATGCCAACATGTCAGCATTCAGGTCTAGGATCCAAATTCAGAGCATTATATTTAGTTATTATCTCCAATAATACGGACCCAAATTCCAACTTATAGATGGAAAAAAATGGTTTGTATTTTTTTTCCCCAGTTCTAGAAACAAGCTTCCATATACCCAAGCTGATCTGCTGTGGTTTTGACGAGCATGTGTTGTCTCCTGCTTTACATATCGACCTTTGCCCTTTGCATTTACTCAGCAATTAGGCCTCCCAGTAGTTAGGCTGAGAGAGCCTGATCACAGATCAAGCTGAAGCGGTCTCACAGGCCCTGCCTTCTCTCCTCAGACCCTGGGGCTTTTCTGATTTCACTAATTTGCACCCTACTGCCTATGACCTGAAAAGCAATCTCAGTAAGGATGTCTGAAATCCTAAAATGTATCTGGAGGACAGAGGAGAGAGGAGGCTGCACAGGTGGATCCTTTGCAAGTTGTATCGCTTATTTAAAATGATCAAACGTCCTGCCCTTCACTGCTTCTGTGAGTGTGTGAGAGGGGCTAAGAGGAGAGAGAGGAGTCGGGAACGTGCAGTGAGAAAGGGGGGGCTTCTCTCCCACCAGAGATGAAAATGATAGCTCCTTCTTCAGCCTCCTCTCTCTCCTTCAGAAGCATTTTAGGAATCAAGGCATCCTTAAACATGATGTACTGAGTTTAATTCACAGGCAGGCAGACGAAGGAGGCACGATCTGGAAAAAGCTTGTTTTCGGTGCCCTGCTGAGGGCTTCATGTGGGCCTAATTGTATCCACACAAGCATATTTGTACCAGTACATATTTATTATTCTTTCTATTAAATTAAAACGTCTTAATAAACTAGATGTTTGCTCCTTGATCCCAGTGACTTAGCGCTGGACTAAACCTTCAGTTGAACCCTCGTTCACCAGCTTCCCTTCCTCCTAACCCTACGTATACACTGGTTTACAATAAAGTTGGAAACAGCATCTTAATAACTCCTGCCGGTCACCGACCTGTCTCTGCAGCCTCTCGTTCTCCTCCTGCTCGGCCTGCGCTCTCTCCTGCGCCTCCTTCTCCTCCTGAGCTCGCTTGGCTTCGTCTTGCAGACGCTGCTGCTCGGCCATGAAGCGAGCCTCCTCCTCTCGGCGCTTCCTCTCCTCTGCCTCCCGGGCCATCGCCTCCTCCCGCAGGACCCTAAAGACAGGTTTCTGTGTTACGAGCTGCAGTAGCAACACTGTGGCGCCCTCTCCTAAATAATATCAATATTTCTTTGACTCTCTTGTTCTGAACACGTGCCTGAGATGATACATTTGTAGTTTTGCTCCTTTACACTGCTTTCACTGCTCGGTGCTAGATCATAAAATGTTGTTAAGATGTTTGTCTCAATCTTGTACTTCTAATGTTTTGTGCCTTAGCTGTAAAAATCACATTTATACAGCTATTACACCGCCTGTAATACGTTGTGTTATTGCACTTTAACTAGGCCTACAGCCCATGCAAACACCGGGTCTGACCTCTTCTTGTGCTCCTGCTCCACACGCTCCTGCTCCTCTCTCTCCCGCTGCTCTCGGGCTTGTCTGCGTTTCTCTGCCAGGACGCGAGCGGCCTCCTCCGGGTCGTTGGTGCCTGCCGATGGCCTGCTGGCCGGCACAGCTGGGGTGGAGGCGGCGGCAGAAGGAGCAGGATTACCGACGGAGGCCGCGACGGGATCTACGCTCGGTACGGCCGGAGACGCCGCCGATACGACTGGCGGGCTGGGAGAAAGGGGAGTGAGCGGCGCAGAGGACACCACGATGGCAGGAACATTACCGGGGGCTGATAGAGAGGTGAGAAAGAGAAGACGGGAGGTGTTTTAACAGCAGTGTTTGATTTAGCATTTAAAATGGTACGTTTTTAAAGCTTCTATTGTCACAAAGGCAGCCGCACAGCACAGATCACAATGGAAGCCAGAAACGACATCATGAGCGGACACGCCAATCACAGCTCGCTGCTTTCCTCCTCTTTAAACAAAGGACCAGCTTCAGCATCACCCCATAGTGACAGCTCCAGGCTCCTTTAGACAGATTTCCCTGCAGGGAACTGTCTTCACTGAACATCTGACAGATCCATCATTTCTTCTGTGAGTTATACAACAAGATTTCACTTGTCATCAGAAAGCTGAACAATAAAACGAAAGTTGAATCAAATTAAAACTTTTTCTTATGTTTTAGCTTCTCTTTCCTTTATTGTTTTCGATAAACAGATGTAACGGGAAATGAAAGACTTCCCAGTAAGTTGAACACAGCTGCTCTGCAGTCTCAGCCCGCATCAGCTGATGGGTCTGCATTCTATCAGTAAATACAGGCCCGCCCTGTTCATGCTGCTTTGTCTGCCCACAGTAGCTGCTGCACCTGCAGCCGCTTTGCAACCCGCCTCCGCCTGAGCTCTTCCTTTTCAGGCCGTTTCTGACTCCATCATTGAAGTGTCTGTTTCCTTGCTGCTCCCTACTTCCCGTTTTGCATGTATGTGAGCTAATGTGTGTTTATCCAATTAACGTTACCCCTTCTGTTGTTATTTGTTTTTTATTCTTATTCCCTTTTGATTGAAATAAAGGATTGAAAAGTTGCCATTGTCCAAATTTTTTCCTGCAACATGTCTTTGAGGTTATGTAGCTAAACTCCTTTTCCTTGGATGTGCGCACACTCCGCAGTGATCACTGCGGGCTGAGCGTCAGCCAAAACCTCCAGGTCACCTTGAAGCCACAAACATTATCAGTGTGGTACCCAAACTCACTCTTTTTCTCCTCTGAAGTGTCGGGCTGCTGGGGTTTGTGGCCCGTTTCCACGGTGACAGCAGAAACCGCCTGGGGCTGCAGTCTGGCGGGCGTCTGGGCCCGTTTGGGTCGGGTCTTGGTGCCAGGAGGGGTTGGCGTTTTCTTGCCCGCGGGGGTCTTTGCGGCACCTGCGGCTGGCACGAGCGGGGACAGGGGGCGACTTTTGGGGGCGGCAGGTGATGGAGGTCTGTTTTTGGGCCTCGGGGTGCTGAGGAGCAGAGAGGGGGTGAAATATGAGCAGGAGAGTGAGTACCAGAGGAGAGAGAGCGAGAGGGAAAACGAGGTTTCATATCAGTGCAGGAAAAGGTAACAAGGTTCCCAGCGCTCTACATAAAACCAAAACTAGGTCACGTGGAATATATGAGTGACTCGACATGAAAGTCCACATTCAGTTGTCATGAATCTTCGTCACATGAGAGGAGGGAGGCAGGGAGCCGTCTTTCCCTCCCGCGCATCAATCAGGGAAAACCCTATTCTGTCTGAGAACTGCGGCTCTCACTGGAACAGGCCCGCTGTTGGATCTCAGCTGCTGACTGAACAGAATCCAACAGCATCTCTTTGAGTGCACCTTGGACCATCTGTTACACATTAACCTGCTCCAAGGCCAAAGCCGTCTCTGCTCCAGCCTCTCTCCTCCATTAATACAGAATTAATTAACACCTTCGCTTATGAAACACAGTTTTTGGACATATTTATCTACAGGACTGTTGTAAAGCAGTTGATCTGCGGTGATACCTGGTCTCTGGCCTGGATCTCTGGATCGTGGTTGTAGGTGATGCCGTCTGTCTTTTCTTCTGCACTCTCTCCTTTGTGAGAGCGCTCTTCTCTTTCTCGTTCTCTCTCTCTTTGTCCTTCTTCTCTTTCTTCTTTTTATCCACCTTGAAGGAAGACGTGACACAGATGATCAGTTTTCACCTCGAGCTAAAGCAGACGCGTCTGAATAAAATCAATCCTGATATCGGTTTCTATGACCATTCCAGGGCTTCTTAGTGAGAATGATAATACAAGCGGTTTAATCCTAATCACCAGACACTGCATATATCCACAGAGTGTCATCGAGCACACCGTTTCCCTTACCGGGGTGGAGTTTCGTCGGCGCTGGCGCTGGGTGATGTCCGGCGTGCTGGCAGAGGAGACCCTCCAGCGCTCTGCGGCGCTCTGGTGCGGGTGGTGATGGGAGCTGGCGTTCAGCGGGCTGGCAGAGGCTGAACGGGAGCAGTGGTGAGAGTCTGAGTGACACAAACATGCAGAGAGCGGCAGCAGGGCCGAGATCAGGGCCCACGGTGCGCGCACACACACACCATGCAGGGTGATCAAAGACCCACACAGTGAACACGACGTGCTGACGGACGACGGCAGCTGAGCTGAAGCTGACTGATTGATTACACTCACAAAATAATCATGTTTTATTGCTCTCCATTGTTTGGAATCTGGAGCTTTCCAATCCCCTAAATTTATAAGAATGATCTCAGAAGATGCTCTGTTTACATTTTCCCCGAGCATAGAAAGCCATAGAAACGTGCAGATGCTGTCTCACAGTTAAGTCGTGAGATTTTTGGACAGTGACAATCAAATAATCCAGATCTGAGGGAAGTGCAAAGATTCAGATTTAATTTAACAAAAGTAGCTGCTTAGCAATTACAGCCATTTTTATATATAGCCCCTCATTTTTAGAGCCTAAAAAGAAAGTGGACAAACTCACATGAACACATCACATGAAGATTGTTTGACTTAAAATCCACTTTGGTTTCATGGAGAGGAAAAAATTACAGCTGTCTTTGTCCAAAAACGTACGGATCAAACTGTGAGATCAAAAGCTCCAGAAAAAACAAAGCAACAAATGCCAGGTCCAGATTACAGAACATTCATGACACTGTATCAGATTAGGTGATTGTAACAGAATAAATGATTGCCACGGTGATCGCTACCAAATCACAGCTTGGCTCCTGTCGTGTTACCGGGCGGGAGAAGGAAGGGACGAACAGATACCGGCTGTCACATAACGACTGCACATCCCAGCAGAAGAGAGTTTGTTACTTTTTTTTTTTAAATTATCCATCCTCACTGTTTGATTTAGTTTCTCTTGCTTCTGGACTTTTAGGTTTTGGGTCACTATCAGCTCGCTTTTCGTTCCTCACTTCATCCCACTCCAGAATATGACAAGAAGTTAAAAAAGAATCCAACATCCTGAATGTTTTATCTGCACTGGCTGACATCAAAGGATAAAGTGATTATTTCACCAGCCACACGCTCATTTTTCTGTCTGCGACTTTCAGGTTGGGATGTTTTTGTGATGATACTTTGTAGCCTGAACCCGGCATAAATGAACCACGTGGTGAGACGAGGCAGAAATACAATAAACACACCACACGATTCTTTGCAGAAAGCATACTTAAACAAAGGGAGAAAAAGAAAGTTTGAGTCACACCAAACAAACTCTTTTCCTTTTATGAAAAGAGTTTAAAAAAAAAAAAACTACAGACATCCAGACTTGTGTGCAAAAAGCTGAGGCAGGGGTCTTACACTCACGGGAGTCGCTGTTGTTGAGGAGCGTGGCGGCGCTGCGACTGCGGGCCAGGAAGGACAGCGTCGGCGTCATGAGCCGCTCCACGATCCGGCTCTCCCACGGGCTGAGGCGCAGACTGCGGGCTGACACAGGAGAGCGCTGTCAGTGTCGGGTTAGTGTTACAGCAGATACTCCTCAGACACACTAAACAAGTGTACACTTTCACACACACACACACACACACTCCTTACATCTGTCTCCATCTGATGCAGAGTGGAGCTTTTTTACGCTGCATTCATGTGCTGCTGAAAACCTCATGAAAACACACATGAAGCCGGATGAGGAGATGCTACCTGGTTATGGCGTAAACACCTGTAAATAAACACCTTCACTGAGTGTTTATTTAGCCAGACAAACCCGCAGAGCTTCTTCACGCAGAGAAGAAGCGTGTTTGCGTCTTCGGGGTTTGAATTGTCAGACGGGAATAAAATGCAGATTAGTCCCCCGGATTTTACAGATGTTTCCACCTGCACCTGAATGCACGCTCAGCTGGAAGCATCAACGCTCACTGGTCGACTTGGACATCGGCAGGTGCATAAAGACTATGGCATGAGACCACGTAAACGTCAGCTTCTTTTTATGCTTATTGTATTTATTTTGCACGAGAGTTAAAGAAGTTGCATTCAAATATAATATATTTGACTGCCTTCCAAATAACGCATCCCACTTTGTCCAACTGTTTGGACCTGGCCACCTGAAGCACACAGCTCTGGTTGTGAGCACAGAAGCCCCACCCACCTGCTGTTCAGACCTTTTGTTTCCAACAGGCAGCCAATTAGAAGAAGGGTTCTTTTGCACTCTAGTAGAGTTCAGGAATAAATATATGGAGGTGGAAACGAGCATAACAGCTGCAGTTTTTATCAAGCGTCACTCAAACGGGAGGAAATAGAGCATTTGTGGGGACTATTTTCAACAGCGGATTAATACACATCTGGTGGCGTTCTGGAGGGAACTGCTGGTGTCAGGACTTTGGCAGTAAAGAAAGAGCATGT
This sequence comes from Cichlasoma orientale, assembly GCA_034780415.1. Lineage (NCBI taxonomy): Eukaryota > Metazoa > Chordata > Actinopteri > Cichliformes > Cichlidae > Cichlasoma > Cichlasoma orientale. The sequence continues at coordinate 5,076 of JAVDPK010017939.1, read as the reverse complement.
CGCTGAGACTTTGAGCAACAATGGAGCCTCATAAAGCAGTTTTTCATGGGATTTGTGGACAAAAGGAAAACTGGGAAATCCCCAGACTCTGGAGCTTCTGTGACCTCGCAGCTTTAACTCATCCAGTCAGAGTTTTACTGCTGCTGAGAAATGTTTGGTCAAACTCCGGTCTGCCTCTCAGACACCATCAGACTGAAAGCTGCAGAGAAGTCGTACGTGATGAATGTCTGAGCATGTGTACAATGACACCTCGTAACAAAAACACACAGAGGAGCACCCAGAGTTCATTTTTATGACTTACCACTCAAAAAAAAAAACTGTCGAGAGGCCTGTCGGTTTTCTGGTGAGTTCAGCATTAGTGCCGTTTGTCCTACAGGCAGAGACACACTCCTCTGACCTCAACACAGCTCTGTGTGCTTCTTTGCTGTTAGCGGGTCTCGTGTGGCATCCAACAACAGCAGGCTACAATCCGACACATTGTAACGGAGGGTGGAAGAAAACGCTCCAACGGGAGCAGAAGTACACGTGGTTTTAGTTTGGCGACAAACAGAAAGTAGTGCACAGATTAAAACGCACTGGACAAAATGACAGGAATATAACAAAAAAATTTCCTCCAGATAATTTTAGGACAATTTTACTGATTTTCTGCAACTCTGTCGTTCTCCTCCACAACCCTTCCCGACCCTGTTACACTTATTTGAGCGTTACAGTTATCCAGGAATGTATAACATTTTTAATGATTTATCTACCAAAATGTATTTAAAGCAGTGAAAATTAGCCAAACTTTGACTCCTAAGAGCAGCTGTTACACGTTAAAACATTTTTCAGACCAGATCAGGTGAGAAATACTGAGAAGCACGATGAAGCGTGAAGCCGGTGCTTGTTTATTATGAAGGGTTTAGATGAAGTGTAGCAGGTTTATCCTTTTTTTTCCCCGAGGATGCTGCAGCTTTAAGTTTTTCCCCTCGATAAATAAAAGATGAATCTACTCTGTATTTACGCCGGCTCAGCCACAGTGTTTTTTTTCCAGGGAATTTCCTCTGAATCGTGTTATTAAACAAAAAAAAAAAAAAACTAAAGTCAAATAACAGCCTTAAAAACATTGCGCCACCTCTACCGAATGACACTCTTCTTTCCAGGAAATTATTAGGAAACTGAACTGACAGCAGAACTCAGACTTTCACTTCTTCCAGCACCACTTGGTAACTTGATATTGTTTTTGTCTCTTTAATAGCACATACTGATGTCAAACATGCAGCCCGGGGGCCAGAAACGGCTCACCGAAGAGAGTCACTGGGCCCACAGGACAGTCATCAGTTTCTCTAATTTAAAAAAACACCTGACTGCACAAGAGTGGACATGTCTGAAAGGTTAAAGGCATTTTTGAATCTAGTCAAGTTTTGGTTTAAATGTTTTTTGGCTATAAAAAATGGGGAAAAGTTTTTACGCAATGCTTTTCGGTCCGGCCCACTCCAGATGAAATTAGGCTGTATGTCACCCAGGAGCTAAAACGAGTTTGACATCCTGCTTCAGCAAAACAAAACCACACAGATGGACGCAGAGTCTCACCGTGATATCTGATGATTCACGACAGCCGGTTGAGATTTTGGGGACTTCCTGCCTCCTGTCCGGTCATTTTAACTGACAACATGCCGTGCAAACTTGTTTTTTAGAGATGGCTTGTCCATGTGTGCCGATGACTCTGAGATTCTTTTCATACCTCACACACACACTGGCCCGAGTGTGTGTGTGTGAGAGAGAGAGAGACGCCTCCAGACACACACCACATGTACACATGGCGACGCTGCCACGTCATTGAAGATGCTGCTGCTTTCAAACCTCTAACATAAAGGCAGTCACCTCTGCTGCACGCCGGACAGATCGTTCTCACAACATGTTTTATGACTAACTGATAACCCGACTACCTCCTGTTGCTAGGCAACAGTGGTTTCCCCTCCTCCTCTTTCTTCTCCAATGCGGCAAGGGGAGGCTGAGCGGCTGCCTGCTGATCGACTGCTCACCTCGAGGTACGCTGATACCTATAAACGTCACCACCCCGCCACCCTCTGCAAACTGTTACTGCTACACTGAGCAGAGCGAGGCCCAGAAACAGCAGCTCTGACATCGAGCCTGCACACATATAGCCGTCCTTTCGTGTGCCTGCAGTATCGAAGCATCTGTATTAGTGACGATCGAGCACAAAATCTGAATCTGCATTGTGGCGAGGACAGAGCTGCTGATTGCGCCGTGGGTGATACGATCAATAATAACACGTTATGAGGCGTGACGAAATGAGATGAAGACAGTGTTGCTAATGTGTGTGTGTGAACTCAGGAATCTGACAAAATAAGTCTGATAGAGCAATTCAGACATAATGTTGTACTGCTGATGCCCGGGCAAAAACACAACTGCTCAGTTTCTTGTTGTTTTCAGAAGCTGAAAAAACACCTCAAAGTAACCAGTTCCACTTATTATCATGACAAGCTACTCAGGTGGGTTCAGGCAATAAAACTCCAGAATGAGGTTTAGAGAAGCATCGCGGTTTGGTCCTTACAGTAAGTCTCACCAACATACGTGCTGCAGACCTCTAATATAGTTCCCGCTGAAATACATTAGTGTCAATGTTGTGCAGACTGTAACGATTCGTGGTCTTTGCGACTTTTTCATGACTTGCTTTCTGAGGTCTAAAAGAAGTTGGATCATGTGCACTACATCGCCAAAAGTACTCACTCACCCAACCAAATAATTTAATCCAGCTGTTCCAGTCACTTCCATGGCCACAGGTGCATAAACCAAGCACCTAGGCATGCACACTGCTTCTACAAACATCAGTGAAAGAATGGGTCGCTCTCAGGAGCTGAATAGTGAGTATTACTACACCCTGTTATAGTGTACTCAAATTAATCCACAATGTGTGGATAGTGCCTGACAAAAAAGAAGTGTCCGACTCAAGCGCTGTATATTATTATGTACTGTGTTTAAGAAAAAAAAAAGACACACAGGTGAGAGGAACCAGACCTGAGCACAGCAACATAAACGGCCACAAACTATTTTTTTTATTTATTAACCTGAGAAAATATGTTTAAACTAATATATATGTATTTAGCCCCCCTTGATCTATCAAGTATTGTATGACAACAGCGATGTAATTAATGGCAATGAGAGAAAGACCCGCTGCATAATCCACACAGTCACAGTAAACGAGAGGTGGATTCTGGATACAACTCTTGTTGTTGCTACGGTGAAACGGCCACGCTAACTCAGTTTGGCGGCTTTAGTAGCTGCCGCTGCATTTTAGCATTTAACTTCTGAACTGAAACTCTGCATGTAGTGCTAATAAAAACATGCCCGCATGCTAACACAGTAGACGCAAGAGAACATTATACCAGCTAAGAGTTAGCATGTTAGCATTGTGAGCATGTTAGCATGCTGGTGACCTTTGGCCTGAGTTGTGTCTAACAGTGCACACGGTGCACGGTGCAGAAATAATCATATTAACACCCACTCACATTATGACAACTCGGGAAATTCCACTTGTAAGCATGAACTGGATCTTAGAATAACAACTTTTCGACTTCTTTTGCATGTCACTGAGCTGGCACAGTTTTATGAAGAGTTTCTTGTTTCAACCACAGACCTTTTTGTAAAATTTTAAAGATATTTGTGTTATGAGAAGCACTGTTTCTTGTGCGCGCTGAATAATGTAGTATGTACTTGAAAAATATCTTTTTATGAGAAACTTAGAAAATGTCTTATGCTACAGTCACACTAGGGAAAACAGTGGTTGGAGACTGCAGTATGACCAAACGTATTGCAACCATGTGTAATGTTGCTTTTGAAACGGTTGCTTCAAAGATGGGGGCGAGGTCTACGAAAACTCACAGTTCAGCTGCCATCATAAAAGCAACTTTGGTGCATCAAGACGGCAATAAAACGCCAATAAGACGGGACAAGTCTGTTATCAGTCTGCAACCAGTTTGTGATTGAATAGTCAAGTTGGCAATTATGTGGAATTTGTTTGTAATAAGGTGAAGACCGACTCAGATTGATTACAATGTTTTACCAATCTGTCTGAGAGTGATCACAGTCGGTCGGAGCGGGACCGTGACTGTTTGGAGACAGGCTGCCTCCCACCATGTGACCAGAGAAGAAAGTGGTCACCCAGAGGTTGAGGTTGTCGCACATTCAACATCTGGACAACACGTTAGTTGCCGCAACTACTTGCAAATTCACCACTAATTTTTCCTAATCTCGAGGAGGTTACTGTCCTTTTTTTACTCTAGTGTGACTGAGCCACGATATAAATAAACAAGACTGAAGGAAACAGGCTACACAATAAAATACATGTGCATTTAGTTACTAAACTTGAGTCACTTACAGCAATCACACTATACCTTCCACCTACACCACCATCACCACCACCATCACCACCACCACCACCACAGCAAACCACCAACAGTACAGTGGAGGGGGACAACCAAAAAAGGAGGTGATAAGATGTGAACTTAACACCAAAATATACCACAAAATATGGCTCAGTGATGTCGAGGTGAAAGGAGGCTGATCAAAAATGCAGAGACTCAAATCAATGACAAGCCACCAACTGAAAAAAATAAAATAAAACCACGATGCACACGAGACCGAGAGCGTGATTAAGAGGAGGGAGTAGGTGGTAAATGACCAGTCACCAAGCACAGGCAGGCAGGCAGGCCACCAGAGACGACAGTTATAATAAAACAAAACCAGATTAGGGTAGGAGGAGAGGGGGGAGGTGGAACAAGGGGTGGATGAACTGGAAGGGAAAGGGAGAGGAAAGAGGAAGCCTGGTGGACACTGACGTCGGGTCGTCCTTACTTCTGTTGGGGGAGTTCCAGAGCGTGGCAGAGGACTTGGACAGCCTGTTGTTAATGACAGGGTCCACCTGTCTCGGCAAGTTGACCGTGGAGGCCGAGCATCTGCCTGCACCGGAGAGAACGCAACAGACAACAACTGTTCACAAGGCGGCCGTGGTGCAGGCGGCGGCCCCAACTGAGGGCTGACACGGGCGGGGGGGGGGGGGGGGGGGTTTTTGTGGGG
>JAVDPK010017938.1:0-11517 GCA_034780415.1 Cichlasoma orientale | reverse complement strand
CTGCGTCTCTGTTTAGGGTGGGAATGTACTTTGCAATGAAGAAAAGTGCCCTCCTGTCCACTGCTCCAACCCTGTTAGAGACCCGCACCATTGTTGTCCAGTCTGCAAAAGTAATTTCTGACTCACACACATTTACAGTGCAGGTGCAGCTCATTAGTGAGTGTCCTGTATGAAAACTTTATTTTCTCATCGTAGCATGTGTATTGGATGGAATCGAATATGAAGCGGGCTCCAATTGGCAGCCTGAGGGTCCGTGTTCCAGCTGCACCTGTGTGAATGGAGAGGCCTTATGTACACGCACGCAGTGCCCCCCAACTGACTGTCAGCATCCCACCAGGATTACTGGTAAAACGTTTCACTTTATATGCAACGAATATATAATATATTCAAGTTTATCTTTTTGGATTAAATGATTAAAAAAAAAAGTTTTTCATAATTTTTTGTGAAGCACTACCAAGCTGAGTACTTTGTCTCTTCCGTTTCATCAGGATCCTGTTGCTCGGTGTGTGATAGCTGCAATTATAACAATCGTATCTATAGTAACGGCCAGCATTTTACAACCCCTGACCAACCCTGCTACACCTGCACTTGTCTGGTAAGAGTGCTTGCATTCATGAACGCACTGCACAGCACTTTTCATTTTTGCACCTGCTCACATCTTCTTCTTTCATCTTCTGCACAGCGTGGCACTGTTCTCTGCGAGAGAGAACCTTGTCCCCCACTTAATTGCAGGGACTCATACACCCCACCTGGAGAGTGCTGCCCAAAATGTCGAGGTATCTAAACTCAGACTGTGATTCGTGTCATAGGTAATCTTTGTCTGTTCCGAGTGAGGAGAGTATAATGTGCGTGGTTATCATTCCTGCCAGACTGCACCTATGATAACCGTGTGTTTGTCAATGGAGACGTTTTTCTCAACCCTGTGAGTGTGTGTGAGGAGTGCACATGTGTGAGTGGAAGGATTGACTGCCATCAAGCACAATGTCCTGAGCCTCACTGTAATGCACCTCAGCCCGGGACATGCTGCCGGAACAACTGCAATGGTGAGAACGATTACATTTGCAATTAGGAAAACAAATAATTCAGAGAAATTAGGATCTCACAATTACAGTATTGCTCATTTTACTGCTGCAGGCTGCAGCTATGCAGGGAACGAATATCCCAATGGACAGGAATTTCCCCATCCTACTGACCTGTGCCGGTCATGCAGCTGCACTGTAAGAATAATGAGTATGACACCTAATTCAATTACCTGCAGCCCTCTTGAAGCCGGATTTGATTTATATCTGTGTTTGTCATAGAATGGAAATGTCCAGTGTCTGAAAAAGAGGTGTCCACCGCTGTCCTGCTCCAACCCTATTCTCACACAGAGAGACTGCTGTCCCCAGTGTCCCGGTAAGAACATTCAAAAACAAAGTCCTTCTGGGCCAATTTCTGGGCACTTATGAAAGGCACATGATCTGCTGTGGTGTTGGAGGAGAAAGAATAATAGTTATCAGTTACACCACAGTCTATGAAGTTGAATATTTTATGAACTATTGTTCATTTTGTGAGTAATTTCTCTGGTGTTTCTTCAGCTCCTCCGTCAGACTGTGCGTATCAACAAAAGTCCTACGGACACATGGAGCGTTTCGATGACCCGACTCACAGCTGCCGATCGTGCATCTGCACCAACGGGACGGTTCACTGTAAGCGAAAGCGCTGCCCCTTCGCTCACTGTTCTCACCCCATCACACAAGATTGCTGCCGGACCTGTGAAGGTACACGTTGACACTTAAAGACAAAACACTACTATTTGATCCAGTCACTCGCTGTGTATTTATTCTCAATGATCTCTATATCTCTCTCTCTCTCTCTCTCTCTCTCAGGCTGCTCGCATGAGAGTCTGGAGCGAGCTAATGGGGAGACCTGGGATGACAGATCAGACCCATGTGTTGAGTGTGTCTGCCGTGACGGCTCTGTCCAGTGTCGCAGGAAACACTGTCCAGCCTCCAACTGTAACAACCCAGTCCAGAGACAGTGCTGCATGTCCTGCGATGGTGAGTAACTGAGACACTGTCCCACCCACTGGCCTCAGTTGAAATCATTTATAGCTGTTTTTTTAATGTCTTCTTGCAGGCTGCATGTTCAATGGTAGAGAATATCTTGAAGGGACTGAGTTTAACGATGGCAGAGACCCCTGTGTTGTGTGTCAGTGTTACCGAGGGGATGTCACTTGCACCAAGATACCCTGTAACGAAGACTGCAGCCACCCTTACACACCACCCGGACAATGCTGCGGAGAATGTGAACGTATGTTTGGTCAAAAACTAACTGTGCCCGCACAGTTTTTGTTCTAAACTCCCATCATTACAGTATGACAAATAAAACCTGTGTTTATTTGTCAGGCTGTTCCTATAACGGTGGGGTCTTCATCAATGGACAGTCCATCCCTGCCCCAGGAAACCCTTGCTCTGAATGTATCTGCGAGGTAGCATCAACACACCCACACAGACACTCTTTCTCGCGTTAGACGCCATTATAATTCTTATTTCTCTTACAGAGAGGTTCTGTGCAGTGCAGGAGGAAGCAGTGTCCTGAAGCCCTCTGTGCTCATCCGGTTGCAAATGCTTGTGGCTGCCCCGTCTGTAATGGTATCTAGTGAGCAACATATCATAGCTCATCTTAAGTGGAATAAGTACGTAACCGAGGCTTCACTTTGTGTGCAGGTTGTCATTTGAAAGGTGTGACTTATGCTGACGGACAGATTCTCCCTGAAGAAAAACAAAGGTGCCAGGACTGCAGATGTTCAGTGAGTGAGCGAAACACGTTATTTAAACCGCTTATTTCGTTCACGCTCACAGCCGCTGTTTTTTTGTGCCTTAGAGAGGTGAGGTAGTGTGCGAGGAGAGAAGATGCCCCGTTGCGTCATGCCCACACCCAACTCTCAACAGCTGTGCATGCGAAGTGTGTGACGGATGTAGCTTCTATGGACGTGACTGTTTGAGTGGAGAACAGTTTCCACACCCTACAGAGAACTGTCAGCGCTGCTCCTGTCAGGTACTGCCATGCATAATTTTCAGCTGTATCAATTGTAGATTGGGCATCAATAATGTTAAAGTTGTGAGAAAGAGCATATGGAAAATGCAGCAAGATAAATAAATCAGAAACTTTAGAGATTATAGAATCATTTCAGATCCTGCATGCTCTGAATGTTTGTAGCTTGTGGATGGCAGCTGTGATTTGATGTGCACCAGTTACAAATGATTTCACTGAAGTCCTGTAGTCAAACCAAAAAATAAAATCTTATATCAAATCATATAAATGCATCAACATCACACCTGCACCACATTCCACTTTTTTGCACTTTTTATACCCTCTGTACCAATATACACCTAAGTATCGCTGCTGACCAATATCCATCCCTTTATGAGCACAGTGTACCCAACTTCTGATGGCTGCTTCCAGCAGGATAACGCACCACATAAGGAAGCTCAGATCATCTTAAACTGGTTTCTTGAGTGTTTCTTGAACCCCCACTGTCAGCAGATCTCAATCCAATAGAGCACCTTTGGGATGTAGTGGAACAGGAGATTGACATCTTGAATGGGCGGCTGGCAAATGTGCAGCAACTATGTGATGCTATCATGACAATATGGACCAAAATCTCTGAGGAATGTTTCCTGCCCCTTGTTGAATCTATGCCACAAGTAATGAAGGGAAACAGGGACCCAACCTGGCACTAGCAAGGTGGCACTAATGAAGTGGCCATTAAGCATACATGTGCCTTCAAATTGCAAAGCAATACTTCCAGTGGAGAAACCTCTTGTGGACAAACTATGGGCACTTGAAAGAAGCAAGCTATAAACTTTTTTATAGCCACCTGTAAAGCGCCTGAACAGCATATCTTACTCAAGAAAGATACTTAGTTAACTATTTCTATCATTATTGTTATCATTATTGTTAATATTATCACCACCCTAGCCCCATCAGTCATTAAAATTTAGATGATTTGTTTTTATTTCCTACCACTAATTTGCACTTGTGTTTTTGTGTGTGATTGTGTGTGTAGAATGGCGATGTGGTATGTGAGCGTGAATCTTGTCCAAGCATCACCTGCAGTCATCCAGTGGCACGTCCCGAGGACTGCTGCCCCGTCTGTGACTCCTGTCTCTATGAGGATACTGTTTACTCCAATGGTGCCACCTTCAGGCCCTCATCCAGCCACTGCCAGCGCTGCACCTGTGTCAGGGGCACTGTTGAATGTGAGCCCAATGACTGCCAACAAACACCGTGTGTTCAACACGTTTCCCACTCAGGACCGTGCTCAGGTACATCCTGAAATTATAAACACACCAGCTGACAATTTATTATTAGGACTTCATATGTATTCAACTTTTATATATAGCAAGGTCTTTATTGAACAGTTAACCTGCATTAGTTAATCTGCATTAGTTTGTAATCTGTACTATTTTCAAGCATTTATTTGTACACCGTTAAACAGAAATTCCCAGAAGTACAAAGAGTACAAAACATTTTGAATCCAAGCACCTGATCACAAAAGTGACACACACATTTTCATCTTTTATGGACTAATTTGGAAATCTGCTTACTTTGGATGAAGAACATTAAGACAGACTCACTCATCAAAACTCTGAATCTCTGATTTGTTGTTCCTAGTTACAGTTCCCCTTAACACGAAGGCAGTTGCCGACTCCTGGAGTGTTTGACCTCTCAGTCCTGTCACTGCTTTATTTTACCTTCACAAGTCTTTGTTTAGTCCTTGAACTTCCTTGAAACTCACCCAGTTGTTGTCTGTCAGACACCTGACCCTATACCTTTTGTGACCATTTAACACCTGTCAACCATACCGCACCCACTGACTGTTGTCCCTTCCCATCCTCTTGTTTATCAGTATAAATGTTGTGTTTTGTCAGCGGGTCAGGGTCAGCTCACCTTTTGAGACCCATTCTCTGGATTGGTACCAAAATACTCAATAAAAAAAAACACCAGAGTAAACTCTGGGAATACAGGACTTTGAGTGATTTCTCAACACTTTGGTCCCATGATCGGTATGGTAATGCATTTCACTGAAAACCCTTTTCCCAGATCAAGGACACACAAGCTACTCACAAATCCAAATTATATTAAGAGATCAGGGATCTCTTGCTGTGTGCTGTCAAAGGGCTGTGGAACTGCACAGCCTTAGGATTTAACTTAATCTTTTAAGGTTTTGGCATTTTAGTTAGCAGAGAATTAGAAATAGGAAGAATGGAGAAAATGACATCTGAGAAATAGAACAGTTTTAAAAGAAATGGTGGTTGGTGTGGAGGTATGGAGCTGTCTAGGAGAGTTAGTGGACTTTTTAACCAGATTGTTTAACATCCTGGAGAGTGAGAAGAAGCCTGAGGAATGGAGACGTGTACTGATTTTTAAGAACAAGGGTGACGTGCAGAGCTGTAGTAACTACAGAGGGGAAAAGGTGAGGAACCACATGATGAAGCTACAAGAAAGAGTTGCTGAAGTTAGTTTAAGAAGAGCGGTGATGATCAGTGAGCAGCAGTATGGTTTCATGCTGAGGAAGAGCTCTACAGATGCGATGTTTGCTTTGAGAGTGCTGATTGGGACTTACAGAGAAGTTCAGAAGGAGTTGCACTGTGTCATTGTGGATCTAGAGGAACTGTGATACTGCACAAGGAAGTCAGGAGTGGCAGAGAAATATGTGAGGGTGGTGCAGAACATGTATGACAGGGGTGAGGAGTGAGGTAGGAGTGACAGATGGGTTTAAGGTGGGGGTGGGAGTTCATCAGGGATCGGCTCTGAGCCCCTCCTTGTTTGCATTGGTGACGGATAGGTTGACAGATGAGGTCAGACAGGAGTCTCTGTGGACTATGATGTTTGCAGACAACATTGTGATGTGAAGTGAGAGAAGGGAGCCGGTGGAAGAGAGCCTGGAGAGGTGGAGGTATGCTCTGGAGAGAAAAGGATTGGAAGTAGAAGCAAGACAGAATACATGTCTGTGAATGAGAGGGAGGCAGGCGTAACAGTAAAGATACAAGGAGCAGAGGTAGTGACGGTGGACAAGTTTAAATACCTGGGTTCAACCATCCAAAGCAATGACAGTGCACATGAGAGGTGAAGAAGAGAGTGCTCAGGTTGAAGATAAAGTTAGAGAGGCAAGGCTGAGATGGTTTGGACATGTGCAGAGGAGGGATAGTGAATATACTGGACAAAAGGTGTTGATAGAGCTGCCAGGCAAAAGGAAAAGAGGAAGATCACAGAGAAGGTTCATCGATGTAGCGAAGGAGGACGTGCAGGACGTGAAAGCAGATGATCTGCTGTAACAACTGCTAAAGGGAGCAGCCAAAAAGAGAAGAAGTTAGAGATCATTTAAATATGTTTTACTTTGTTGTGACGTCATTTCATGTTTTCTTTTGTTTGTCAGAACATGTCCGTGTCTTTTGTGAAATGTCCCTTTAATGTTTTCTTCTTTCCTCTTTCAAAGTTGTACAAGAACAACCAAAGAACATATTACTGTGATTCTGCCGGCATCTGCGAAACAGCCTAAGTTTGATTGCACATTTCATGTACTTACAACATGAAATGTGTGAGTGAATTTATTGGTTGTCTATTGGACAACACGAACAGAGCAAGGCAGAGGAGAGGGAGTGGAAGGGAGCATTTAGGAGAAGGTAGTGGAGTCAAAGCTGACACCACAGACAACGCCATACCTCATCATTCTCAGAGTTCTTAAAAACATTTTTATTGTGTTGTCTAAAATAAAGAGCTAAAACAAACTGCTTATATGATCTAAGCTAACCCTGATTATGGCACCTTCATGAAGCAACTGGATGGAAAATACAACAGTTCACCCAGCACAACCTGTAGGACAGTCACCAAAATGAAAAGTAAGAAATGTGATCCACTAGTTAAATTAACAAAAAAATAACTAAATTTAACCATTAATACAAATGGGAAGCAAGCATACTTGCACACAAGCACACTGGAGTCTTTCAACCTTATGTGCAAATTCTATTGGTTTGAACATAAAGAAAAGCCCCACCTGAGTTTTCCGTGGGGCCCATAGCAATTTTGCCCTTTTGGACTCCCAAGAGGCAATTCTGTGTGTAACCACCATGCAGCAGAGATCAACAGGAGGTCTCTTCAACACATCACTCCACCATCTGCAGAGAAGTGACATCAGAATCCCACAAGAGGTCCCAGACAATGTGGTACAAGAATCCAGAACAGGCTCTGCAAAGCCTACATCTGGAGGAAGAGCAAGCTGAATAGAGGAAGCTGCACGTAGATGGCCTTCCACTGGGCAGCAAAGAAAGACACCATGATCACCATCCAGGACATACCACCACTTTGCACCGTTCCCTGGCAGCTTCATCCCAACGATGGCTTTGCCTGCAGTATTATTATTAAAAACCTGGATGATCTCAGTTACAGCCAACATCAGGTGACGGCTCAGCTGATACCCTTCTGCGCATTCTTCTGGCCAAATTTAAAAAGGGATTGTGCTACTTAAGCTGCTTCAGCCTGCATACAGCTACTGTTACCCCACAAGCTCCTTTTCACAGCTACATTTTCCATTTCGTGCTATTAATGCTATTTCTATCTTAATTCGTTTGACTATTGTCACTGATGCCTGCTCTGTTCTGTCAGGACTCCTGATGCTAACTACCCGGTCTTTAGGCTTTCAATGTGGAATAACGGGGAGTCCCCATAACGTCCAACATAATGTCTAAATTTAAATTGCTGCAGCTGATAATAATGTTATCTAAGGTAATTCTGACAGAACCAATATTATATCCTCCACTACAACTTTATAGTTTTTTTATTCTACACCTTCAGTCTTCTACATTTTGTCACCATTTAACATTTACATTTAAACCAGACCCCACGCACTGATTGTTTTCCCCTCCAATTCTCTTGCTCATCAGTATTAATGTCACATTTTGCCAGTGTTTCAGGGTCTGCTTACCTTCCCAGGCCTACTCTCTGGGTTGGTAATCCTTATGTACTGGAATAGTCAATATACACACCATCACAACAAACTCTGACTTACTTCTTCGATATTTCTTCCTCTCCTACTCTTGGTCTTGTGTCTCAGTGTGCATTCTGAATGGACAGGAGTTCAGCGATGGGCAGACATGGACCCTGAGTTCAAACCACTGCTCCACCTGCACCTGCAAGGTCCGGCTTTGTACATTTTTGTAGATCTATGTTTTATTCTTCTCTATATTTGCCACCTTTATTGTGTAGAAGTGCTGATCTGCGATATTCTTGCAGGCAGGCGAGGTGCATTGTGCAATTCCCGAGTGCCCTAAGCTCCCTTGTATGCATCAGGTGACTGATCCAGGAGCCTGCTGTCCTCGTTGCAGAGGTAAATATAATAATGAAATCTATAAGCATAAGAGAATTAGCTCGCCAGTTACTCAGTTTTCCTTCTCAGGTTGTGTTTACGAGGGAGAGGAGCATACAGAGGGCAGCAGCTGGTTTGCAGACTCCACTCCATGTCTGACATGTATGTGCGTGGATGGTGTGACCACCTGTTCTGAAGTACACTGTCTGTCTCCATGTGTCAACTTCATCAGCGTGCCTGGGGAGTGCTGCCCAGTGTGTGCTGGTAAGCAATTCACATGAGATTTGCTTTAGGTGCCGTTTTTTCAGCAGTCTCTCCCAGCAGTGAAAGCTATACATTTAATACAAGATATATGTGTTGTAATAATGTGTCATTATTTTTGAGTAGACTGTGTATTTGAGGGCAGAGTATACGGCCCAGGGGACAGTTTCCATCCAGCCCATGATCCCTGTCAGATCTGCACGTGTGAGGTATGAAACGAGTAAAAAGGATACCTGAATGTTTAATATAACTTACTGATTATACTGAATATATGTATAAAACAGGGCTGTCACAGTGTTAGTTTGATTTCATTATTTCATCAGATATTTTTGGCAAAAATATTACAGTGAGATTTTAGATGTGACATAAATGTACTGACATAAACATAAACATAAATCAATATTTTTTTGTGATATTCTGTGACATCCTTAGAATAAAATTGTCACTATTCCCAGATATGAGCCTTGTTTTGTGGAATGCTTTGTTAATACTATTTCTGAGTCTGAGCTTCTCTTTTGGGGTTTCCTGTCTCTGTGTGTCTCTGTGCTTGGTTATCTTCTGGGTCATTTCCTGTTTTGGATTGGAAGGTAGCATCTCGTTGGTGCCTTGTCTTGGGTTTACTTTAACTTGATTACGTTCAGCTGTTTCTCATTCCCTCTGGCTCCCACTTCCTCGGTTACCCTTTATGTATAAATCTCATCTTCTCCTCAGCCTGTTGCAGCATCTGTTATCGTTCCCAGTGTGTTTCCCTTTTTGTTCTCCTGTGTGTCTTTGGCTTTTGTTGCTTTGCTTTATGGACTTTTTTTTTTTCACTGCAGCCTAAATGAATGGCTCGCCTTTTGTTCAGTCTGCCTCCCACATCCTCTATTTGGGTCTACACAGTGTGATTAAAAACCTACAAACAGAATAGCAGTTATAACTCACTTTGTCTGTATCGCAGGTGATGCCAGATGGAGAACAGCACTTGAAGTGTTACCGAAAGCAGTGTCCCAGTCTGGTTGACTGTCCGAAGAGCAACATCTTGTTCTCTGGACCAGACTCTTGCTGTCCCGTCTGTGCACGTCAGTAATAAAAAATTAGTAATTAATAAATAAATTCCACTACATATTATCTCTGCAGTATTGCTGAGGTCTGTAACGTTTGTGTGTATGTTTAGAGCCTCTCAGTAACTGTACCGCTGCACTGATTGGCAACGAGGTGTTGGCAACAGATGACCCCTGTTTTACGTGCCAGTGTAAGGTAACAATGACGCTTTTTTGTGACACTCGACAGAGATGTCGGCAATATTTCTGAGAACACTGAGTGATGTTTGAATTCTATTATAGATGAGGAATAAAAATATTCAGGAACTACAGAGCTTCATTATTGAGTTGTTGGTATTGTTTGACCACAGTGCGACTGTCTTCATCTCTTGTGTAGGACCTGACATGGACTTGCTTACACAAAGTCTGCCCACTACTCACCTGCCCTCTAAATGAACAGCTCACCTCTCCAGATTCATGCTGCCCTGTGTGCAAAGGTAAGAGCTCATTTCATAAGCAGTTAAATTTGACCCTGTAATGTGATACAACAGCAGCCATCTGAAAATTTTGATTTTTGTTATTAAAACATCTCTATCTATGTTGGCTTTCCTATGTTCCTCGCAGATTGCGTAATCGAGGATCAGAACAGGCGCGTACTCAACGGCACCAGCTGGAAAGACAGCGACGATGATTGTGTGACCTGTACCTGTATGGTAAGTCAACAGAAAGCTGAAGTACTTCATGTAATGACAGCGTATATCTATGGCATGTGTTTAGATCTTCAGAGGTAATATGGTAACGCAATAACAGTTAAAGGGTTTAGAAAGAAGCCTGAAAAAAGAGTTTTTGAGGAAGGATTCAAAAGACACTAAAAGAAAGGTCCAGTGCTCTCAAGCAGTATTGAAGGTCTAATATTAATGAGATGTTACATCCATCCATACATACATACATACATTTTCTTCTGGTTATCCAATTCAAGGTCATGGGTGTGCTGGAGCCTATCCCAGTTGTAATTGGGCAAGAGGCAGAGTACACCCTGGACTGGTCTCCAGTCGCAGGGGTAACACAAAGAGACAGACAACCACTCACATTTACATCTCCAGCCTATTTAGAATCACTTCACCTAACCCCATGCATGTCTTTGGACTGTGGGAGGAAGGCAGAGTACCCAGAGAGAACCCGCGCAGAGAACATGAAAACACCACAGAGAAAGGCCCCACCCTGGACTTGCACCAACATGTTGCCCTTAGCTGTTATATTACAAAATATATTTTCTAAACTAGACCGTGTTGTTGGTTTTTTTTTTTTTGTTTTTCTTTAATCTTTTGGGGTTATTTTCTTAAGAAATCTGCCTCTGGTTGCATCCTCAGTTGGGCCACATTGAGTGCAGCATTGAAGAGTGTTTGCCTGATATTTGCCTGGAAGGCCAAAAGCAAGTGAAACTTCCTGGGAAATGCTGCTATGAATGTCAAGGTATCACAAAACAAAAAACCTTCTACCTTTTCACTTTTGGGTATTCAGCACTGGAATGATGTGACTTTGTTTTAGCACCACAGATGTACTAGGATGGATGTATTCTTTTCAAAGATTAAACTTCCGTGCGTGTGTGTGTGTGTGTGCGTGTGTGTGTGTGTGTGTGTGTGTGTGTGTTGTAGACTCAGAGGTGTCGTGTTTGTACCAGGGGACAGTGTATCACTCCAATGAACACTGGGAGGTGGATGAGTGCACCGGCTGTACGTGTGTGTCTGGAGATGTCCACTGTCACAGTGAACGATGCCCTCCCCTCACCTGTGCAAATGTGAGTATTTAAACAAACACACACACACACACACACACACACACACACACACACACACACACACACACACACACACACACACACAC
>JAVDPK010017935.1:0-11521 GCA_034780415.1 Cichlasoma orientale | reverse complement strand
GTGTGTGTGTGTGTGTGTGTGTGTGTGTGTGTGTGTGTGTGTGTGTGTGTGTGTGTGTGTGTGTGTGTGTGAATGGGGCTTGGAAAAAGTAGAAAATACAACTTAATTTATGAAATAAACACCCCTGCAGTCTCTACTAATGTTTCTTGTACTACATCAATCTTTTTATAGCAACATTGTGTAGTTGCATTGACATTACAACTGGTATCACATTTTTTGTCTTTATTCTGGCTCACCTGGTTGTTAGGGCTGAGGTTGAGCAGTCTCCATGACGAGTACATGAGATCAGAGAAGTGGTAGAGAAGGCGCAGGCGGGCCCTCACAGCCTCAATGCTCACCTCTCTCAGTCCACTGTACTGAGGGGGCACCGCCACTGGCAAACCAAGCTGGAGAGGAACTGATGAGCCTGAGGAGGATGAGACAGAGTGAGATGTGATAACCGTGAAACTTTGAAGTTGGGATAGAACAATATATACTTTTTAACCCTCTGGAGTCTAGGCTATAACTGGCTGTTTTTGACTACTTTTGATTTTACCTTTATATTTCATCTTAACAGCTGTTTACCTTGCCTTGTTTGGCATCATGTTTTCAGCACAACCTCCTATATGTGACTGTACAGTTTTTTGATTATTTTCATTTTGACATACTGTATTAACACTTTGGACCTAAAAAAAAAAAAAAAAAAATCACAAAAAAGATAATATGTGAGTAAAAAAAATTTTTTTTGATATTTTTTACTCTGAAAACCACAAATGTGTTTAACGAAGAATTTTTATACCTTAAAATACAAAAATAAGTTGTAATTTTCAAAAACGTGTACAAATTTAGCAAATAACAAAGTTATATACAACTATTTACACTAAAATGCAGTCAGTGCTTCAGGCATTTTTGTACAACTATTTACAGAACAATAAGATGCCACAAATTATTTGTGGCACTCCAAAAAACAGGTCCTGTCCACCACAGACAGAGGGGCCCATCACAGGCCTGACACTTCCAGGTGTGTCCCTCCTCCCGTTGTACACCTGGAGACAGCGTTTATATTTGAGTCTGCCTTTGGTGGCTTGACTACACAACACACTACACATTAACTATACCCTCCAAACACTCGGTTTTACTTGGCCTATCAACACGATTAAAAAAGCCATTGTAGTTATCATTTGTTGTGCCACAAGCAGTGAAGACGTGTTCTCTGGAGTGACAAATCACTCTCCTCCGTCTGGTGATCAGATGGATGAGTCTGGGTTTGGTGGTTCCCAGGAGAACGGTACTTGTCTGACTGCATTGTGCCAAGTGTAAAGTTTGGTGGAGGGGGGATTATGATGTGGGGTTGTCCCAGAAGAGTTGAAGCTGTCATAGTTGTGAAGGGTGAGCAGACATCATATTAAACCCTATCGATTAAGAATGAGATGTCACTCAAGTTGATATGCGTGAAGGTAGTCGAGCAAATACTTTTGGCAATATAGTTTCTGGAGCTGAAGAACTGAAGAAGCCTTTCGGATGAGAGGTGAAACATCTTCAAGAAACTTAAAGAAGTCCAGTTGCCTTTTTTCAAGCTCCAGAGACTACTATGACCTGGATGACTGAGAACCTACACGTTTTGGCAATATAGTGTATTTTCTATGTGACATGAAAGAGAGCTTTGACATCTCTGGAATGAGGCAGCTCTCCAAGCACAATGCATGAAAATGATCAGTGTTTGTTCAAACGATGCCAGTGCCTCATGTGACAACTTTGTGCTGTACCTAACTTTGGTGTCCCAACAGCGCTGCAGGAAATCAGGCATTTCTGATAAAGTATCAAAATATCAGGAGACATTATGTGAAGTTTGTGTGATTGTGTCTAACCTGGCGCTCGAGGCGGCACAGACGGAGCCGTCCACGCGGCACTATGGCAGCGTCCAGCAGAGATCTGGTGGATGTTCTTGCCCTGCAGCACTGTTACCAGTGTAGGTTCTCTTACATGGTTAGTGTGTCCCAGACCCAGCTACACAACACAGTCAAAAATCAACACAAATTAAGTCAGCACTCACCCAAAGTCGACATCAATTACTGATTTCAAACAGAACATTTAAGAATACGTAACATTTAAGTAACCTGAGCTTGAAATATTGTCAGTCATCAACATAATCTGCCATCAGTTTTATCAGTGTGGTGCATATTATTAGGCTAATTAGCCTTTTCCTCACAGTGCTTATGCTAATTGGCCATGTGGAGTCATTGTTTGGGATGTTGATGCCTGAATAAAGTAGTCTTGTGAAAGCTGCCAAGATTAAACATTGTCCATTCTTCTAATTAGCTGCCTTCACATACAGAGGATTCCTTTTGCTGTCACTGTAAAACGGTGAATATTTATATTTTAATAGCTCAATTAGTTATTTTTTTTAAATGCCTGCTTAATAGTTTTCTGTCATTCATTTGATTAATGGTTTCAGTGGTTTCTTCTAGAAACACGTCTTTCCAATTGTAAACCACACTGGAACGTCTGTAGGAACTTAACCCTATAATGGGGTTAAGTTATTATTAATTATTACAGGTCCTGCTGTTTTCAAACCTCCGGCAACAATAACTGTAATATAACCCTATGTTGGGTGTGAAGTGCAGTTTCTCAACTTTCAGAAACCGTTTGAATTTTTCCTGATGGGACAAACAGTCACGTAATTACCGTAATTCAAAGTTCATTTGATCAGACGTCTCAGCGTCGATACAGCTGTGATAAGCAGCTGTTCACGGCAGGTAAGGGCGGGTCACAGGTGTATCGGCGGCGACCGCCCGGTGTTAAAGGGTTAACTGGGCAATTATTTTGATTATCTAAGACTCTCAAGATTTTTTGAAAGCTATCTTAGAAGTTATATTTCTTCCACCATGTTTAATGTTCATGAGAATATTTAATGAGAATATTTGTAACATAAGATGCTTAAAGTGGATGTAGATCAGATCACAAGGTTTTAATGAATATAATGTATTTAATTTTTAGTAACGCCAATTATTTAAAAGAAGATGAGTAGGCACGAGTCTTAGTATTGAAGAGTATTGTCAGCAGGTTACCTGTCCCTCTGAGTTGCTGCCCCAGGTGTAAACGTCTCCTGTGGAGGAGAGCACCAGAGTGTGTTCAGCTCCTACAGCGATATCCTGGATGTGGATCCCTGACAGAGCTGGCACCTGCTGAGGCCGGTTGTGGTTCCTGGCTCGGCCCTCTGGCAAGCCAATTAGACGGTCTTTAACAGGATAGGAAAAAATATATTTAAATAAAAAGTCATGGAAAAAAGATCTCAGCATGACTTCATTGTGAAAACGTTATTACTTAATCCATTACAAAAGAATTAATGTTATTGAAAATGCCAGTGACCAAATCTACCTATTAATATCATACTTATTTTAACTTGGGATGTAAGCAACTACTGTTTTCACAACCAAGTGCGAATCTTACTGAGAAACCACAGGACCCTGTATTTTTGCAGGGTAACAATTTGTCAGCCAAAAGCTAAATCATATTCTGCTTTATCGTCATCATCATGTCACATTCAGTGCCAAGTTAGACCCACTTCTCTCTTGCACATCTGGTTTCAAAACACTAAAACACATGGCAACCACATTACTCCTGAACTGGTCATTGACAAGAATGCAGATTTAAGGCAGCCCTCATCTTTTAAAACCTTCTTCAAAAAGAAATGGAGCAAAGAAAGCAACGCTTACCTTGGCCAAATGTGAAAACCTTGCCATCTTTGGCTAAAGCCACAGAGAACTGAGTTCCACAGGCCACTTTTTTTATGCCAATCCCACACAGCACATCCACTTTCTAAAGATTTCAGAACAGATCAGCATCACAAACACTTTCACAGGCAAACATTAACTTCAGTTTACTGTTCAGGCATCACAATGCTGCAGAGTGTACCTGAGGTGAGGA
Source organism: Cichlasoma orientale (assembly GCA_034780415.1). Classification (NCBI taxonomy): domain Eukaryota; kingdom Metazoa; phylum Chordata; class Actinopteri; order Cichliformes; family Cichlidae; genus Cichlasoma; species Cichlasoma orientale. The sequence continues at coordinate 7,615 of JAVDPK010017935.1, read as the reverse complement.
CTTGGCTGTGGAATTACCAAGTCCCAGTTTTCCATAGTCGCCATCGCCAAAGGCCCAAACCATCATTCCATCAGCAGAGATCACCAAAGTATGGTTCAAACCGCAAGCCACCTGAGGAGGGAGCACACGTCAATCTCAACAGTTTTCATATTTCACCATAGAGTAATTCATTGAAAATGAATTAAAACTAACATTCAGATCCTTTAATTGACATAATTTTGTACATGTTGATTTAGTTTTAAAATTGTTAATACTTCTCCCATTAAGTACTGTCCCCTTTCAAACATACTACCGATTCTGCCCCATCCAGTCTGCGACACAGAAATACCATGGGAAAGTCAAACACCGAGCCAAGTGGCCTCTTCATGGTTTCCATTTACCTGTGGGATTCCAAGGTACTTTTAGCTATCCTCAAGATCTTCTGGTAGTGCAATCCCCCTCAGTCTCGAGTGACTGCTCTATCTACCAGTAGCTGGTGTTTTGTGCCTCTGGTGTTTCTGCCAATTCCTTTCTGGGCCCCACTCATGTATTGAGCCACGTGCCTGTTCTTCTTAAACACTATGATGCCTGACAGGAGCTTTCCAGGGTTCTAGCTAGCGCCCAATCGCCCAGTGCTGTGCCTTGCTGAGGTGCCATCGCAACGGGCTGAGAATTTTCAACTGTTAGCTACCGGAATGAATCACTATCGTCACAGTTAGCCAGCAGCCTTAGTAAGCAGTTGTTCAGTACTGAGGGGGATACCCCCCTCCCCCGGTCATTACCGAGGTATGGGCAGCTTGTTGTACTTCTTGGGCGCCCCTTTCAACGTCACACTTTTCTGCAGCTCTGATAGCTGGCTAACTTCCCTCCATGCTGCCTTGACCTTAGCCTCTAGTCTTCTTTTCCTTGTGGCTGTTCATCTTATAGCCAAGCATCACAAGGATTATTGTTGCAGTGGTATAGATCCGGTGGTTGGTTCCAGTGATGGTCAAAATAGGAACTGTCCGTGGTGCTGCATTCACATCTCGTAGTACACTTTCAAAGGAAACTTCACGTAGTCTTGGTAATCAGCCGCAGAGGGTCCAGGTTTCCAGCTTAATGATAATCTTCTCTTTCAGGTCAGCTGCTCTGGCATTCAACGTACCAGATGTTCTTGGGGCTTGGTACCCAATCTCCGAGTGTGGGGATGATATTTCCCACCTGACCTGATGCCCTGGATCCCCTTGCCATAGCATTTGTGTTGTACCACATCAATCTCTAGTTGCAATAGCAGTTGTTTCTTGCGGATGTTGGAACATTGAGCTACTAGTTGTTTCAATGTCACTATAGATATTGGGTGTCGAAGAATCCATGAATCCCATATCCTCTTCATGTAACCCGTTTCACTGGGGTTACATATGTAGTAGCAGTCCAACAGTTCCCTATTCCCATCTTGTCCACTTAACCCGAGAAGAAGAGGAGCAAGAACAGGAACCATCATGAAAGGACAGGCCACTGCATGGCATGTACCACCAGCAGAAAAAGTCGCTGATTTAAAAAAAAAAAATCCTACTGGCTGGACAAAGCTGGGCTGAAAGACAGCACAGAAGCACCAATAACAGCAGCACAGGAGCAAGCTCTAAGTACAAGATCAATAGAGGCTGGGATCTACCACACAAGGCAAGATCCCAGGTGCTGTTTATGCAGAGATGCCCCTGAGACAATCCAGCACATAACAGCACGGTACAAGATGATAGCAGGCTGGGCATACATGGATAACGCCATAACCAAGTGGCTGGCACAATATATAGGAACATCTGTGGCGCGTATGGCCTGGAAGTCCCGAGGTCAAAATGGGATACATCCCCAAGGGTGGTTGAGAATGGCTGAGCTAAGATCCTGTGGGAATTCCAGATAGAGATGGACAAAATGGTGATGGCTAACCAGCCAGACATAGTAGTGGTGGACAAGCAGAAGAAGAAAGCCTTAGAGATAGATGCAGCAATACCAATTGATGGCAACATCAAGAAAGAGGAATACGAGAAGCTCGAGGGCTGAGAGAAGAGCTAGAGAGGATGTGGAAGGTGAAGGTAACAGTGGTCCCCGTGGCAATCGGAACACTCGGGGCATTGACCCCAAAACTGACAGACTGGCTCCAGCAGATTCCAGGAATGACAGAGCGACTGAGATCTCTGTCTAGAAGAGTGCAGTCCCAGGAACAGCTAAGATACTGCACAGGACCCTCAAGCTCCCAGGCCTCTGGTAGAGGACCCGAGCTTGAAGGACAAAAACCGCCCACAGGGCGAATGTGAAATGTTTTTTTGTTGCGTGTGTGTAGATAATAACAAAAATAATAATAATTTGTTAATTAATCAAAATCAAGGTAGAATGCTCAATTAATCATGATTTTGATGGACATATAGCCCAGCCCATATTGAAGATGCCCAACCCACAATAGACACCAATTGTAATAATGGGTTTGAAGAATGCCTTACCTGTCCTACATGGTAGCCCTCCAGAGCAGTGACCTTCTCTGGCAGCTTCTTGTTTGAGGTGTTTCCCAGCCCCAGTCTTCCATAATCACCATTGCCAAAAGTGAAAAGCTTCCCATCAGCTGTTACTACGGCTGAATGTTTGAACCCACACGACATCTAAAGAGCAAAGAGAGCAAAGACCATTGTAACTGAACAGCCTTAAAAGGCCTGTGCCACTATGAGCTTCTTGTTAAAAGGCTTGTATTGCTATAAGGTAGCAAAATGGCACATTATAGATCTATAGTATATGGTTATAGAACTAAATGAAATTTGTTTTCAATAGATGTCTTGTGTTCTAGTATTCTGTGTGCAAGTGAGGAGACTGACCTGGACCACTTCCTCTCCTTGCAGTGCCTCAATCTGTCGAGGTCGTCGCTGGCGGTCGCTGTTTCCGTGTCCCAGCTTGCCATAATCCCCATCTCCCCAGCTGAACACCTCGCCGCTCTCAGTCAGAGCCATGGAGTGGCCATCACTGCCGCATGATGTAACCAGTTGGGTCACAACAAAACCTGATATAACAGTGAAACAGGGTTACCTCAATCTGCTGACCACATGATCTTTTAGCTCCATATTTGGTGTCCACCAACTACAGACTTAAATGCTTTGTATTTGAGCTGCTAAATCTTTCACTACATTCAGCAACCAACTGTGCTTTTATTTATCTTTTGGTCATATACGGACGTTTGTGTTACCTTGAAGAGCTGAGATGACAGTGAGGACATGCAGATCATCTGAGTTGCCTTGTCCCAGGCGGCCATAGCTGCCCTCTCCACAGGCCAAAACTGTCCCGTTGGGCTGGATCACAAAGGTGCAGTTCTGACCGCACACCACCTGCAGGAAAGACAGATTCTTACTCAACTGGGTAAATACTTGGTATTTATTTTGTTTCTTAAAGAAAAAAAAAAAAAAAAAAAAACAATATAGATCACACCTGGTATAATTATAGGAAAGTGCCAAAAATATGTCCAGTAGTGTTGGTTTATGTGTTGTTTGTGTACCTGCTGTGCCTGAGAGAAGGAAGGGGCAATGGTTGGGACTAGGATATTTCTGCCAGCCTCTGCCAGCTGGCCATGTCGTCCTGCACCCCACAAAAACACATCACACTTCCCTCCAAGGTGCCAGTCCTGCACACAGACACATGCATGAAAAATGGAGGTCAAAAAGTGGGTTCAAACTAGGGCTGTGCATGAAAAGTCTATTAAATTTAAATAAAATCGACGATATGTAATATTCATTCATTAGGAAGACATTTGCTTTCAATTTTGGGATCCAGATATTAAATTTGTGTGTGGAAATGCCCACGTTCTCAGTCTAGCTGCCTGACATCGTTCTTAGTGATCATTGCACTTCAGTTCTCCTCAATGCAACGAATTTGGTTGATTTAGCCACTTTTCATATCCCTTTAAATTGTGATTAACAGTTTCATACGGAGCACCATTGACAAGTACAACAATTAGATTGTGGTCAATTGTGACTGTTTTCTTGCATTTAGACTAGTTGATAAAAGTGTATTTTTTTTTTTTAAATGAATCATCAGGAACGTTCCTAAATTTGCTGTTTATTTCAGTTAAACTATCAATTTAAATTACCTCTGGCCTGGAGGTGGCCCAAGACATGATCTGTTCATCCATGCTAGCTGACCATTTACTGTTGTCCTGTAGAAACAAATGCAAAGGCTGTTATTCTGTACAGGTGCTGATCACATAACTCAGAGCTCAGTCAGCGTCACTCACCATGAGCAGAGCCATTTCATCTTTAGGCACAGGCTCCAGGTCAGGAACGGAGAAGGACTCAGGGAAGGTTGCACCTCGAGCAAGAGCTTCCGCTGCCTTTACTGTAGTAGAGAAACAGTCCAACCACGCCCACTCGCTGGAGCTCCAGACAGCGGTGCCGGACTCTGGCGGGCATTGTCGGAGATGGGGCGGCACAGGGGGGCGACACAGGAGCTGGTCCAGATGGAGACCCACAGCCAGGGAGGCAAGGCACTGCATGTATGGGCTGTGGACAAGCTGCTCCCCGCATACAACATGGGGCTGGAAGTGGAGAACAAAGAGTGACATTTAAAACAAGAGACTATTAAATAACATTAATCTTTCATAAAAAAACTGCACGTTTCTTTGGGTTGGATTTAATAATAAACCACTGTTTAGAATATTTCTTTCTCAGGCCCAAAGACAGGCGACCAAAAATCATTGCAAAAAAACAACTGACTTGAAAATAAATGAACATCAATAAATGCTGAGGCTCCTCAGTATTCAGTGATCTTTACTGCAGCCACATCAGTTATGCCTTCCTGCCCTCAGTTTCGTCCTCAGTAAGTGAAGACCAAACCCCACAGTTGTCTTTTTCCACACTTACTGATCAGATTAAGCTTGCAATGAACTCCTTACTTTTAGAATAAACTAAACTGATGATTTGGTGGTTTCTACACCCCTTCCCCCCTTTTCATTTCTCTCTCTCTCTCTCTCTCTCTCTCTCTCTCTCGATACAAGTTTCAAGTTCTATTGAATACATAATATATTCATTTTGGTCCTCATTACACTCAGAAAGAATGAGAAAGCAGGATAAGACTAGGGTGTGACAACCTTGTGATTAAAAAGCTCTTACCATGTGAGCATCCTTCTGAAACGCTTTATGTATTCATACAAAGTCGTTGGACTGTACCAGCAGTATTCCTGCCATAACTATAGGAACCATCTAATCCTAATTTGGCTCTGTGTATATTATATTGTATTAGACTGAAAATAATTGTTGCTCTGCTGAATGCATGCTGTCCTGTCTTGCTAGCAAACAAATGGCTAGCTGTAAGTCAAAGCCTATCAAAATTCTGGGCCATAACCTGATCATTAAAGGGATAATTTCACTGAAAATATCCATATAATAAACTCCTGATAATAATCTGAACAATAAACACCTGTCAAATGATCCAGGGAAATGGAACTCACTTTCCATATTTATTTCTTTGATTTAAAATGTTCAGATCAAAACTCATTCAATTTTTAATAAAGTCAAAGACTGTTCATTTCTGACAGCATCACATTGTTTTAATTAACTGTCTCCAAATGGCCATCATCACATCAGAAGTCTGTGAGGTGAACTTCTAGCCGAGGTTATATTAAATCTGTCTTTACCTTCTCATAGGCATACTGCTCCTGCAGCATGACAGGCAGTCTCTCCAGGAAGGCTCTCATGCAGGGCGCCATGTTGAGGCCGACCACACCTTGCTTCTTTAGAGCCGTGCGGCAGGTGGCCAGCACGTGGTTAGATGCCATGAACTCTTTGGAGCAGTTCACAACCAGCACATCCTAGAGATCAGCCATACAAAGGCAAATGAAGCTAACTGCGGACAAACATGACCACACTAAATGGTGGAGAAATCTGAGGCAGGTGTGACGTCTTACCTTTGACCTGTTGGAGCAGACAGCCACGCCCACATCTGGGACCCAGACAATATTCTGAACTGCCCCTGACCCAGCTACTACAGTCTGGAGTACTGACCCATCCTTTTGGAACACACACACACACACACACACGCACACACGCACGCACACGCACACGCACACACACACACATGCTATTAAACCCTATCCTCTGTGTGTGTGTACTTGTGGTATTTACAAATGTGCTATATGCGTGTGCATTAATCTCCATCTGTGTCTGTGTGTGTGTTTCTTACTCGCAGGGACCAGATGTTCATGAGGCCTCCCACTCCTCCAGATGCCAGGGCCAGACCATCAGGACTGAAGGCCAATGTTCTTACTGGAGTGATGTGGCCCTTCAGCTGGAACACACAAACCGCTCCATTTTCTGACCACTTGGAAGACTGGAACACACCAGCAGTGACAGCACACTGAAGTGCAACAATACATTTTGTGTGCATGCTGATTTGAACTAACTCAGATCACCATCCAGTGACTTGTTGCTCATAAATGAAGTGTTAGGGGTTCAGCTGTTACTGGGTGAACTTGGGGAAAACCCCCCACTGTGCTGAAGGATTTACCTGTTAACAGTTAATGTGAAAAATGACTAGAATAAAAAAACTGAACCAGCATAGACTTTGAGATCGGTTTCAATTTACAGTAATTAGTGTATGAAAAAAATTCTAAAAGTACCATTAAATTGGGTTTTGCTTCATTCTCCCACCACCCTTCTAAGTCAGAGGAACAGGATTCTGGGAAGTTGGAAATTCCTTGAGGAACAGTCCAGACGGAGACCAGACCACTCTGGCAGCATCTGAAAAGCATAATGACCCATTAATAAAACCCACCAAAAGAGGAAAAATCCTCATCTTTTTTTTTCACAACATATAACCCGTTTCACACCATGACAGCACTGAGGACAGATTCCTTCAGACTGCAGCACATCAAAGGTTTCCAGAAAAAGAATATTCAGACCTTCAGGCCTTACAGAAAAGACTCTCACAGATACTACAGAATGTGCTGAAAGACATTTATAGTTAGCAGAAATTTTTTAAATATGTGGACTTTTATCTGCTAGGTTCTTTTTGTTAATAGCTAAAATATGTAACACAGCCAAAGCCCAGGGAGAATGCAATAGTGCTGGCTGCTTACCACTTGTGTCCCTTTGTCACTCCACATCGTCTTACATTCACAGCCTTTTTTCAAATAGAAACTGTGTTGGAAACCAACTGAAGGGCACTCAAAGTGTATCTAAGCACTGTTTCAGACAAACAGACTGCTCCTGCTATTATTTTGAAAGTTCAGTCACTACTGACCAGCTAACCCTTCCTGTCTTGTGCTTTCCATATAAGTTGTTGACCATAGCTACAATGATGTTGTCCTCAATATCATTCAGCTGCCTCCCCAGCCAGAAGCTCCAACTCCACCACCTTGGACTGCAGCTACTATGGCAGCTACTACGTGACTACAGCAGCTCGCACTTGCAGAGCCACCATGAGCTGGAGTGCCTGTGAAACGTGGGAAATAGGTTGGGTGCTGCAATGTTGACCTCACCGGGGCTGCAGAGCAGAATAAGAACTACACTCACCATCCAAATCATTGAATTCAGGTGTTCCAATCACTTCCGCGGCCACAGGTGTATAAACCGAGCACCTAGGCATGCAGACTGCTTCTACAAACATCAGTGAAAGAATGGGTCGCTCT
>JAVDPK010017934.1:0-11521 GCA_034780415.1 Cichlasoma orientale | reverse complement strand
ATAGAGAGAGAGAGAGAGAGAGAGAGAGAGAGAGAGAGAGAGAGAGAGAGAGAGAGAGAGAGAGAGAGAGCAAAAATGCAAGAGAGAGACAACACGCAGAGACACCCAAGAAAAAGCTGGGAAATGGAAAGTGAAAGCATGGAGCAGCAGACAACCAGCTGCTGTCATTAAATAGGACAAAGTGTTTTTTTTCTCATTACACATGGACGCATGTCTTTCCCGGTGTGTGTCTGCAGCAGCCACAGGGCAGGGTTTATATTTCCCCAAAATTTGACGTCACGAGTCAGACGAGTCATGCGTAACTTTGCATGCACACTTGATGAACCAAACTGAGAGCTTCACCCAGACCTGCACTCCAATTCATCCCATGGGACATCATTACTTGCATGTTCTGTTAAACAGAAAGTCAGTCCTATTAACTGTGAGTTAAAAGAACTTGTAGGTTTAGGTGGGTGTACAGTCTAGAGGCTCCTTGTAAGGCATCGTGTCACAGAAGTGAGGCAGTCTACTTAACCACAGTGAATCGTGAGGTCAAGAGACCAGCAGGAAGATAATCTACAGAAATAATGCTTCTGCACTTTAGGTGTTGACCCCTTGACCTCACAGTAGAGGAACTCCTAATAGCTCGCAAATAAGATAACCCCTCATCACAGTCAAGGAAATGCACCTCAGAAACAGTAACAGTAAAGGTAGCAATCTTTCTGGGAAGCACACCTGTTGCTCTTGGAGAACCAGATGGCACAGGAGGCAGCAGGGTAGATATAAACTGCAGACATACAGTACAGTGGTGTAGCACAGCACACAGCAAACACACACCAGCTACTAGAAGGAAATATTTAGACCAAATTTATATAGGTCAATGAAGCTTACACGCTTGTTTCATGCAACAAATCACCACTTTGCTGCAACTACAGGAGAGCAACAGAAATTATTTTCAGTTCTAATCTTACTTATTTGGTCTATGAAATGTCCGGAAATACCAAAAAATAAAAAATAATATTCAGCTCAAGGTCGCAACAAAGTGACACCCAAAACAAAGATATTTCAAACAAAAACAAACTAGAGAGCAGCAAATTCTTAAGCTGAAACTCATTCCTGCTCGACAACTTTTTGTTTTTTGTTTTGTTTTTTTCAGACGACAAAATCAACTCACAAAATTGTTTCCGTCGACTGAATGATATTTTCCGCTCTAACAGTGACATAAAATGAATGGTCACCTTAATCTTATCCACAGGGTGACCAACTAATATCAATCAGTGCCTTTTTTAAAGTAAAGAAAAAAAGTCTAACTCCTGGAAAAGCAGGCTAACAAGAGTTGGTGAGAAGTTTTATCATGAGTTAATTCTGGTTTGCCTCTCTTTCACATGCTCTCTCTCTCTCTCACACACACACACACACACACACACTTTTCAGAAAAGCATTGTTTTGTCTATGTAACTCTATAGCTGCATCTGCCTCTGTTCCTGATACACAAGCACTGTTTGGTAACATTACCCACTGGATAACATGTTCTAGGTTAATGGTCAGACACATAAGCCTGCACATACAATGGCTAGCATCATCCTGCCCATTCCCTGACCCTATTTCAACCTGGCATACCAAAGGGTTTTATTGGGCCAGTAGAGACCCACAAGGCATTGCAGGTAGAAAACTGACCCAGATCATAAGTCTGAGATAAACAGATACTCCTAGTATTAATAACTTCCTTATTGCTCTCAGAATAACCACATTCTGCATATTAGAGCCAAAGAGTATGTTAGTCTAAGTGTTTTCTGTTTAGATGCTGGGGAACGGGAAAGGAAAATGCTTTATGCCACATCAGGACAACGTTGCCAAAAAAGAAAAAAAAGAAGGACCAGTGAATTAAAAGAACATATTTTGGCTTCTTTGTACTCATTATTTTGGTCCTCACTCATGCACAAACTGATTAAATGGGATCAAAGTAGCTGCAAAGTTAAAATCACCCCATGTGTAGGCAATGACGCACTATCACAGTTGCAGGCACAAAGGTGTGGATTGCACCTGTGTGACAATGTTTATGGAAAATACACAGAAAGCCAGAGCAACAATGGCTAACCTCCTTTAACCTGACTCCAGCATAACCACAGTTTGAGTGCGTCTAATTAAAGACTCACACGGAAAGAAAACGCAAAGAAGCTGCATCAGTTTCAGGGCATTTCCTCGCTTACGTTACTCTGCAGTGTATTGCGCAGTTCCATCTTTTCAAAAGAAAGTTTTCCTGCACGTTTGTTATTGAATCTGCTCTAAATACAGGATCAACACAAGAGGGCTTTCAGAGTTTTTCAAACACCAGCCTATGAGCTTTGTTGACGTTCTTATTGTGTATAAACGTTGAAGCCAAAGAGGCTTAACCTTTAGAGCACAGTGTACAGTGATACAAACCTCATTCAGCTTGTGTTAAGGATATGGGTATAATACTTGACCACTAAAAAAAATTCTTTTGAAAAAACTGAATTGAGACTGGTGATCAGCTGAACACCTGAAATTTAAGATCCTGACACAACTTCTTCCACATTGACCTTTTGTTTCTCTATAATATGTAGCGCATTTAATGCAAGCTTCAGGCAACGAGCTGTACTGAACCCGACACCAAAGAAACACAAAGAATAATGCTGGAACTGTAGAGCAGGATGATCCCAAATGTGAAAGCCTATCTTACTTGTTAACTGGATTCCTGCTGGGATCTGAGTTAGAGTCAGACTCCCAGAGATGCTACTTTTAGCAGAAGAAGTTTCCATAAAATCTATTAATCATGTTAGAGTGCTCCACTTTGATTATTTTTGCCTGCAATCCTACTGTCCACCACTCAGCTTACTGTCCACAACGTAACAGATTGGTTTTCTTTTTGGTTACTGTTGACTTGGGAGCAAAATAAATTGCTCATTCATGCAGCATTGGGAGAATTCCTTCACACTCTAAACCCAAACACACCTTTTCAGCTGGAAGCCAACCTCATTCATCCCCCCAATCCCTACCTCAAAGAAAAGTTAGATATCAGGATTTTTTTTTCTTTTTTTCTTAACAGAAGGAAGAAAAAAAAAATCATGGCCACATCAGCCTTTCACCAAAGGAATGTCATGTGACGTCATATATTTGGGATCGGATTTCTGCTCTCCTTTTCGTTCACCCCATGAAAGCGTACATGTGTGTGTCGGGTGTCGTCGAGATGTGTCGGGTAAATTTCCCCTTGCAACCTATATTCTCCCACGTGCCACCTGGATGCAGAGCGCACGCCACGGGGGGTATACGCAACTCCCAAATCGCTGCGCACAGTTACACCCCACCAACACCACCAGTAACGATATGTAAATGACAACTACTGGGTCCCGTTATTAAATTGGGGAGGGGGCAGGATGACGAGCTCCAGCAGCCCAAGTCATCTTAAATTTTCTCCTAATGCAGTGGGCTAAGGGCCTATAGTCTTTTTGTAGCTACGTGGAAGTCCGATAATCGATCGTGTCAAGCAGAAGGCCAATGTTTGATTTCCACGTCTGCATCAGAGAGGCTGAGAGAAAGATTTGTCTCCTGCATAAACAGACACGTAGTCGTTTCTGGGAGAGAGGGAGAGAGACAGAGAGAGAGAGAGAGAAAGAGAGAGAGAGAGAGACTGACTGGCTGGAAGGAATGCTAGGATATGCTGGAGTTGGGATTTTTTTTTCCTCCTCCAAAGATTTTCACTGCATTCTTCAACCGCAAACAAAGTCTACGGAAAGTCGCTCTCAAAATGCCCCTTCGACAATTATCCAATGCAACAGAATCCCTTACAGTGTCAATTCAATGATTTCGCAACCCCCCTCTGTCAAATCTGACTGCCTCAGCATCTTCCTTTCCAAGTTATTTTCCAGCTATAAAAGTGCTCATTTCCTGATTTTAACCAGCGACAACACAAACGACAATTTCCACAATGCAAGTCGCAGCGCACAAGCAGTGGCTTATTAGAAATAAGCCACGGAGACAAGGGTTTTCTTCTGTTGCGCACTCACTCCATCTGAAGTCCTCGGAGACAAAAACACATTCTTTGGTGAAAGCTGAGAAATCGGGACCACAAAGAGCGGACTCCAAAACGCACAATCCGACACATTCACGCGACTAGTGCGAAGAATAGCTCGGCAATCCCCCTCTGTTTTGCTTTTCCTTGTTGTTTCAAAATAAAAGGAATTTTTTTGAGCACAAAAAAAAGTTTCGATTCACCCTCCTCCGCAGCAGTGAAGCAGTTTTCCTTTTTCCTTTGCGTTGGCCAAGTGGCCCAGACTGCCGGCGTCAGCGCACAGCTCTCCAAACTCACACACAGACACACGCACTTCTAAAACTTTTTCAACATCGACTTCAGCGACCTCGATTCCCTACTCTGTCCGTGTTGGGACAAACTGTGAAAAAAGTGTAAAAGAACTCACCTCGCTGTAATAAAATAGTCTTCAAACAGACGTGGCTGCGCGTTTTTTTATTTCCAGGGTCGGGTCTTGCCTGTCTGCTGGCGCGGCGCTACGCGTACTGGGAGACTCCGCCATGTCAATCAAAGTCGACCCACATGGAGGTCAGAGCCCGCCCCTTACCGTAATATGCAGTGCGCACTATAAAAGCCAAAACAGTACCCGTGTAGCTCCTCATAGAGTACATCCGGAGGCTTGCAGTCACGGGTTTACTGTGGTTTAAAAAACAAAACAAAAACAAGAGAGAGGTACGATAGGTTTCGTTTTGGCAAGAAATTAAACAGTTAAAAGTTTAGTTTTGGTCACTTCGAAACTACGTATTACGAAACTTGTTTATTTAATATCCTGATATTATCAGGTAGATAAGAATTCTTTAAAGGGCTTTTAAGGAATTGTTTATTTCTTCTGACAGAGCTCAGTAATCAGAACAAAGGCATGGCTCTGCATTCACAAATGCACACAAAATTCACAAATACTGAATCATAGTTTATTGCTTTGTAATTACACAAAAAAAATATCATAACTAAACATGAATTTCATCACAGCTGACATAGAAGCTGACATAAAATTTCATTGTTTTTCTGGGTAAAAAATTAATCTAGCATAAAATACTATATCTTTATGTTTTTATTGGTTGTTGACTCTGAGTTAAAGGGTTATGTAAGCTCAAAAAGGTGGGTGAACTCTTAGGCAAACAAAGCCAAGGCTGAATTCAGTTTATCTTTCACAGTGGTGCAGAACATATTCATTCCAGTACTCACAGCAGCAGATGACCTGCTCTATAACCTGTGCCACTTTGATTGTCACTTCACTTACATTTTCTTCACTTTTTAAACAAAAATTAGAAATTACAACAAAAAATGAAGAAATCAACGATAAATGAAAGTACTGCCAAAAAAAAATAACGTTTTCTAGTAATATTCAATACAATATTTTTCTTTAACAAGTTTACCAATGGTAGATTTTGAGCATGTTAAAGTTCTGTCCCTGCACCTCTAAAACAACATTAACAACACACCAAAGTCCTTCTGGTGGCTGAAATGAAACCCAGCATCCTTTAGCCCACACATCAAAGGGTTCAGCTATGATATCTGAAAAAAAAATAAGATGTGGTGTATTTTGGTGCACGTGTTAAAAGGATAACAAGATTTCTGCAGTACTGTTCAGTGTATGATATGCTACACAATACAATATTGCACCTGTGCATGCATTCAGCTTCTTTCCTCTGGGTGCACTGTGGCCGATTTACATGCATATACAAATGTGGAGGAAATTCTTTTGCACATGTTAGTGCTTGAAATTAAGACATTATTGCTACAACTGCATGTCAGGATCAGAGCATTAAACGTGTCTCAGTGCCATCTGAAACGTTTTAGTGCTAAACCACAAATCCATCTCTTGATGAAAGCAGTTCCTATACTTTCACCGTTTGAAATGTGATCAGGTGTGACAATATGAAATTTAAAAAAAAAAACATTTAACACTAAGAGGCCACTGTGAATTGTTAAATGGAATTCCACAGCAAATCTTTCACTGCGCTTCAAGCCCCTCATTAGCTTCATCCACAGTAAGTTCCATTACTCAGGTCCCAGACTGCAAAAAAACAGAAGAATCCTCCAGCTGACATTACATTGTTTCATTTAACGTTGGCAAATGCAACAACAAAAACAAGCTGCGCAATTCGTTACGCTCATGTTTTGGGCATGTTTGTCTACAATGATAATTCTTACTGTATTTTCAAGCAGGCACTCAAAGCCAAATACACTCGTTGCCCCTGAGCTCTTGATTTCTCTCTGCTGGCACACACACACACACATACACACACACATTCCAGCAACCGCACTAAGAAAACAGTCACCGCTGTGATTCGAAGCCAGGGAAAGAAATGTGGTCCTTTAACAGGACAATGTGCCTGTGAGGAATTAAATGGAATCCAGTTCAATTCAGTAAACATGAATCATCCCAGGGGGGCAAGTGATATGGCAGAAAGATAAGCCATACATGCCCACCAAAAATACCACTGAGGATTAAAACAGTGGGCCCAGAGAGACTGTGGAGAACCCTTGCTTACAAATGTATGCTATATATCATTTAACTTATTAGATGGATGCATAAAAATAATGTTCTATTAGTTGTGAAAGGCATGAGTTTGTGCAAAGCATCACAAATTTTACATAGTAACAATATCCTAATTGTATATGATGCAATATAATACAAATTTGTAATTAAAGCCCAATTAAGATGTAATCCTTTCCAGAAATCACTGAGAGCACATGGAATGGTCTCTTTACCCGTACCTATATGTTTAACGCCCTCAAATCTCCATTCTTGACATTTTGATCACATCAGGTAATTTTTGTAAGCAGACTGAGTTGGTCCAGTTGTCATGGAAATGTGGATGCCGCTTTTTGAGCCTCTTCAGGATATTTTGTTCTTGCTTTTCTTGCACCTCTTAAATGTAATCGCAAATAACATTTTATTTTATGAACAGCAGTGACTTATGGGTTTATGTCCTTATAGCATACTGAGCTCCTCTGTCTTACATGTATGAATCTCAAAGGAGGAGATGTAGATAAAGAGAAGCAGATGAGTTAGGGAAGGGCTTAGGTTTGAAATAAGTGAGAAATGAATTGTGCAACAGGGGCTGGAACTCAGAATCAAGAACTGTGGAAACAATGTACGTGCGGTAGTCACAGACAATCAGTCTGTGAATTTAAAAAAAAAAAAAAAAAAAACGGTTGATTTAAATAATTTTGTTAACAAAGCCAAAGTAGGCCAACTTTGAGTGACGTATTGGACATTTACAGACATTCAGTCACATTAGATTAGATCTGTAGAGGAGAGCGGATGAGGAAAGACTGGAGGGAGCAGATCTTGGAACAGCAATGCAGCTAGTTCCCCTGTATGTCAGGGCCAGGCCTCCACATCTGCCAGATGTTTACCACCAACCCAGCTGCTTTCTCTCTCTTGCCTTCTTTCTCCTCATCTCTCCTCCACAGTTTTTTCCTCTCTGAGGCTCTTTAAACCAAGCCCACCCTGTAATCATGCACACTCACCAGAGGTCTTTGAAGTAGTGGAATGTGTCCAGCCATATGATAATATGCACTCTATATTCTTATAACAGAAAGCAAAGAAGAGAAAGCGGGAAATGAGATTGTTGGACGGCAGCCAGCTCTTCAGGGTGGTTTTCTAGTTGTTAATTATGCCCTTACTTCATTCTTAGATCTTGCACGTGTGTGTTTATGTATGCATTTATGGGTGCATGCTGTATGTATATGTCTAGTGTTTGTGTACACATTATCAGAAATGCTGGTCTAGGATCCTGGGTAATGGGCTGATAATGGGTGCCTTGAAACAGAAAGGCGAAACATGATGGTTTGTGCATGTGTGTGTGTGTGTGTGTGTGTGTGTGTGTGTGTGTGTGTGTGTGTGCATGTAAGGTGCTTCCTTCCAAAGATGTGACGATGGAATTTACCTCATCTTGAGTTCAAAAGAGTCAACCCAAAGCTCTCAGCAAACCAGCAAGAGCAGACATGTCTCCCACCTCTCTCTTTCTCTCTTTTTCTGTGATCCTCTCTCTGCCCCCTCCCAACCCCCTCCCCTTTTCTTCTTTTTTCACTGTGCAAGGCAGCTGGTTGGCCCATCATATATTAAAATGATTGTTATCTCCATGCCTTGAGTTGTGCATTTAATTGGAGTTCAGTAATGTGCAAAAGTCTTGCACCACCTCTCATCTCTTTATATTTTGCTAGGAAACCGAATAGGTGCAGCAATTTAACGAACCATATGCAAGCATACATGGAAATACAGTATATAAAGCAAAAAGAGAGTTTGTACAATGATCTTAAAAGTTAATATTTGCTCTGACCACCTTTATTCTTCAACACATTCTGAACTCTCTTAGACCAACTTTCTTGTAATTTCTTTATGTAGTTTTTAGGAACAATTCTCTGAGCTTCTTGAAGGACATTCAGTGCTCCTCTTTGGATATAACACTAGTTCATCCCTTGAGTTACAATAGATGCCCTTTTTATACTTAAATGATTTTTGGGTGAGTATTAAAAGTGACTAAAGAAAAACGGTCAGGTACAAGAGCTGGACTGTAAATGAGCGAAAAAGCAGCCCATATCAAAAGAAAAGCTTTGAAATACCTTCAGAAAGCCTGGAGAACAAAAAAAAAAAGAGGGAGAAAGTTGAAAGTTGCTTCCTCCTTGGAAGCAAAACATAACAAAATAAGGGGCGGTTCGAGACTTTTTCACAGCACTGCAGATATGGGGCAATTTTGTGTGTACACATGAAGAAGTTGGATCAGATTTGGAATTTGATCAGCTTCATCACATTCCGTTACAATAAACTTATAATTACATAATACCGTATCATGGTTTGTTTGTTTTTTTATTACATTGCATCAGAATTAGTTGAAAATGATCAAAACCAAATACATTTTTCCAGCATGGCACACTGGCTTAAAATATTTGGCATTAATATTGTATTTGGCATCTATTGGGTACCTCTGGAACATCTGGAACAAGAAGCTATTTCAAAGGCTTTCTTTGCCTAAGCTCATCTCTCTGTCTCTCTTTGATAAGATGAATTGCTTCCAGTTGCCTCTTTCCTCTTTTCAGGACTTTCTCAGACAGCTTTATCCAAAGCTTATGTTTCTGGTATCACTGGTATGTGTGGAACAAGCACAACACTACATGAATCAAGACCTTACAGTGCCCATGTACTTCTCTTCGATGAGATGAATTGGCTCCAGTTGTTGCCTCACCATTTTGTGGGTTTCCGAGTCAGCTTTATCTCAGGCTCAGTGTTCAGAGGGGATTTGTATTTGTTCCATCTCTGCCAATCATACTCATATGTTCTTTCTTAAAGAATACCTCCCAGTCATGACATCACAGCGGTGATTTCACACTGGCTGGATCACCCCACCATAGGGTGGTAGGCGTTGGCAATCACGGCCGTGGAATGTCTGTGACTCAAGATAGTGGGACAGCGATCTTGCTGGCTAATTTCTTTGTCCTTGACATTTGTGGAAAACAAGCAGAGTGCCATTTTAAACAATGACCAGTCCACTCTGACCTTCGATGGGAGGCCAATTGCTCATGAGCAAATCACAATGTGACAGCGTGCCAACGATTACACCACTGTTAGAACAATCAATGCATTCAGAACAATAAACCCCCAGAAGCAACTGTGCCTGCGACCGCCCTCACTTTGCCAAGAGTTACATCCCCACAGAAATATATAGCATAAGTTTTCTTATGCGCTGTGTACACAAATCAGTTTTATCAAGATGGGTGAAATCACAGTGGTGGAACTAAAGCCCCGTGGAAACGGGTTAATCTGAAAACACAAAATTAAATTGCTGTGTTAGAAAAGTTATGGTCTCCACAAGGTGAAGCCTCCTGACTTTGGTAATTTAAGTCGTTTTCACGCACAAACTCTGGGCGAAACCAGAAGAATTAGGTACAAGGAATAGCCAGAAAATTCTTTTTCTTATGTGCTTTAGGCAACCTAGCTGCACGGGTAGGGTGTCCAGGAGGCAGGACACATGACGCCCACTCGTTCACATCATTTGCTATTCATATAAGGGTGCAATCGGATCTCACGGTCTGTGTAGTAGGGAGCTGGCAGGGTAAAGACTCTTTAATGTTCAGTGGGTCGCATATGATGCTTGCATTCTCACACCAAGGGGATGACATAGCACCTTTGTTGATCTGCTTATAGTGCCTTCATCAGGTCAAAAGAAACAAACACTAAAAAAAAAACAGTCAACATTGTAACACTGACACTGCAATTTGCATCACTGCAGAAACTTGGCCGAGTACAGTATTATAGATACATTTGTGACCCAGTGTAACTGCTTTTATTAGTGGGGGCAGAAACAATGCCACTGCAAGCTGAATGGAGAACACGTTTGCTGCTAGAGATGAAGAAAAGGCTGTGTAGCTCGTTAGCTGATTGATGTAACCAGTATAACATGTTTCCCAGCTGGGGCAGCAAAAATGATCCCATCGGAAGGTTACACAGCTCAATTAATGTAATCTCCGGTAACACTCAACTTAGGGTTTTTTGGTTGTTGCCAACTTGGGAATCTCCAAAATACCCTTTCTGCCAAAAAATGATCAACAATGTGCCACATTGACCACAGCCTTCCTGTTTAGGTCCTGCTGTTGTCATGACAACACTGATGCCAGCATAGTGATTCACTGTAGTGATGCTTATGTCATACAAGCCATTTAGGTCTGACGATCCTCAAATGTGATTTAAAAAAGAAAAAATAAGATAATACCGCATTTAATTTTTTTGTCATTTTTTTCATTTCAAGTATTACTTCAAGATTAAAAATAGCCAATATTAAATAAGAAAAATTGTAATTCAGGTAAAAAGGTCAGAATTCCAGAGAGGGCATGCAGCTCTTTCTTTCAGCTCCTACTGGACAGATATACTGATGTGGACCGGGTAATGTGTTAGGAACAAAAGGATACCACATTGTTTGGTGGAAATGAAAACGATCCACTTACAGCCTGAAACTCAATCTAAAAAAAAATGATGCAGCAGGCTAGTCCATTTTGCCAAAATTCTCAACTCAAATGATACTCAGTAGTTTGTATGTACCCCAAGTGCTCCTCCCAGATCTGGTCCAGGGTATCACTGAGTTCCTGAACAGTCTTAGATGCAACCCGGCGGCATTGGATGGACTGAAACATAATGTCCCATATAATGGATTTAGGTTAGGCAAGCGTGGGGGCCAGTAAATGGTATCAATTCTTTTATCTGCCAGGAACTGCCTGCACACTCTTTCCACAAAAGGCCGGGCATTGTTGTGCACCACAAGGAACCCAGGACCCACTTCACCAGCATGGAGGAGTTGGACTACCTGTGCGACCTCTGCAGGGTCCAGGTATTGTCTCATGCTAGCAGTAGGGACACTGACTCTAGTGGGAAAAAATCTCAAAAAATTGGCCTCCACCTGTAAAACCATTCTTGTTTTGGGGGTTGTCTCATTGTTGCCCCTCTAGTGCACCTGTTGTTAATGTCATTAACACCAAAGCAGCTGAAACTGA
>JAVDPK010017933.1:0-11521 GCA_034780415.1 Cichlasoma orientale | reverse complement strand
TGTGTGTGTGTGTGTGTGTGTGTGTGTGTGTGTGTGTGTGTGTGTGTGTGTGTGTGTGTGTGTGTGTGTAATCAAATCTAATCAGCTAATCCTGGTCTTCAGTGTGTGGTTGATGGATTCTGATTATGAAGTATAGAGAAGGTCAGAAGGGGTTGTACCGTCTTTGTGGACCTGCATGTGGACAGTGAGACAGTGGTAGGCTATATATGGTAGGAGTAACAGATGGATCAAGGTGGGGGTGGGATTACATCAGGGACTGGCTCTGAGCCCCTTCTTGTTTGGATGGTGACAGACAGGCTGACAGATGAGGTCAGGAAGGAGTCTCTGTGGACTATGATGTTTGCAGATGACATTGTGATCTGTAGTGAGAGTAAGGAGCAGTTGGAAGAGAGCATGGAGAGGTGGAGGCATACTCTGGAGAGAAGAGGAATGAAAGTAGTAGCAAGACAGAATATACATGCGTGAATGAGAAGGAGACAGGTGAAAAGGTGAAGTGCACAAGCGAGTACAGGCAGGGTGGAGTGGTTGGAGACAAGTTCCAGTCATGGTTTGTGACACAACGAAAGCAGCAAAAGTGAAAGGGAAAGTTTGCAAGGTGGTAGTGAGACCTGCTATGATGTAGGGTTTGGAGACAGTGGCACTGACAAAAAGACAGGAGGCTGAGCTGGAGGTGGCAGAGTTGAAGATCATAAAATTTTCATTGGGAGTGACCAGAATGGACAAGATTATAAATGAGTATATTAGAGGGACAGCTCAGGTTGAGCATTTGGAAACAAAGTTAGAGAGGCAAAGGTGAGATGGTTTGGACAGATACTGAGGAGGGATAGTGGATATATATGGGACAAAGGATACTGAAGATGGACCTGCCAGGAAGGATGAAAAAAGGAAGACCTCAGAGAAGCTTCATTAATGTAGAGTAGGAGGACATGCAGAGGGTTGGTGTGCTAGACGAGGATGGTAGGGATAAAGTGAGATGGATGCAGATGACCCACTGTGGTGACCCCCTAAAGGGAGCAGCCAAGAAAAAAAGAAAGGCAATGAAATTACTTAATAGTGTGATGAAACACCAGTGTAATACAATTAATTGGGCTAAAAAAAAAATCTGAAAAATACTGTTATTGGTTAGGTTTTAATAAATAATTTTATGTGAAAAATCTTGCACATTTAATAATATTTAATGTAATAAAAAAAGTCAAATGCTGTTGTAAAACTATTAAATGGGTTCACAACCAATCATTTTTGATTGTATCAACTGCATACGCAATACTGGTGGCATCATCAGTCTGTTAAAGTGACAGAATTCTGTCATTTACATTCATATTCCTTATGGCTTCATTCCCAAAACAGTGACTCCTGACCCATGTTGCAGTCTTATCAGTGTGTGTAGATGCTGCTGTGGTGGTGGACAAAGAAGACGAACAAGAAAGATATGGCTCGGAACACAAGTTGTTGCTCTCAGTCTCTTTTCAGTGGTTTCTTTCCATTGATATGATGGTTGTCTTTTTAGTAGTAGTCTTGTTCATGCATATTTGCTAATGTAATATATAAATAACATTATGTTCAACATAGTACGATTACCATTGGCATTAACATTTTAAGGGAAAGTTTAATGGAAAACGTGCCCATCTGAATGTGGCTTATTACTACTAATAGAGCCCGAGTGACCGCATATATGCCTCCATATTGGATAAAAATTACGGTTGACATTACAATGGCTCAATATATTACTAATATAAATGTAAATTGCCAGGAGCTGAAAGGAAAACAGACTGAAAGGCCACTTCATAACCAAATATCAGCTTTTTCACCCAAAGGGATGAATATGTTTAGGATTTTATCAATATCAGTATCAATACCATTACTGCACTCAGTTGATAAATTAATACATCAGCGCCCACTGTGCACAGCATTCAATAATTTGATGTGATTTGATTTTTTAAAAGTGCATTAGGCCATGCCATTCCTCTCTGACCCATGATTGGTACTGGAGGCGCTGGGACTCGTTAAGAGCAGTGAGTAAATATTTACAGTAGTGGTAGTATTAGTAGTAGTAGTATTATATATATATATATATATATATATATATAAAATTCAAAACACAAGATGAAAGAAAATGTTTCAAACATTTCGCCACAGGCATCTGTGCTAAAGTTAATGCTTGTATTTCACTAATAGAGTTACTCTATTTGGGTAATAACTGCAAGGTTTTCTGAGAATGAGTCTTACCTTGAATAGACCATGATTAGCATTGCACTAACGAGCACAATAAATAGACTGTCAGTAGTTATGGATTAAAATAAGTTTCTGCCTCTTCACTTCTTCATTTTCAATAAAAAGAGATAATGTTGCAGAAAAAAACCACTAAAACTAAATGCTGTAAAATATGAATATGCAGTCTCTGCCCCTGTTGATATAAAGTCCTTCAAGTGTGCTAGTTACAGTGCAGGTCCTGTGTGTATTACAAACAGTGCAAGTGAGTGCAGAGAACTCCAGAGCTTGGTGCTGCAAGAAAATGACCATTTATCTCGACTGGGTCGAAATGCGAGCATGCTGGTCCGATGCCAGAGAGAAATGGTGGGGCAGTTTGACTCTTCCAAGCAGAGTAGCAAGCACTTAGTAAGTAAATTAATCGAATGATTTAGCCAGTGGAGCTGTAATAGCCAGTAGGCAGGGATGCATAGCAGGAGAGGGAAACTTTTCTTTCTTATAAAGAATAGTTCTACTCAGGACATCCTAGTGATGAGAGGAGCTCTGTCACACACACACACAGCAACAATATAAATAAAATATTATAACATTGGAAAGTATTCTTTTTGAGGGCAGGGAATGTAGCAGGTTGCGAGATCATAGTCCTTGGAAGGCTTTCTTGCAATCATGTGAAAAAGAAAGTTTTCACAGGATTCTATGCAGTCCTGTGGAAAAATAAGTACATTCCTTCAGCTTCAGTAGAAATTGGGAGGGTAGGCAGCAGCTGGGTGCTGCTAATCAAGTGCACTTGATTAATTGATTATCAACAAGTGTAATCACCTCTATAAAATTGGACGTTTTGGGAGTTTGCTAGACTGGAGCAATCAGATGTGTTAGCACAATGCTGCATTCTTCCCAAGAGTAGCTGCCTGAGCAAATTCACTCCAATGTCATATCTCAGGCTGACATCTCAGAGTCTACAGGCCTCAGTTAGCATGATAAATGTTAAAGTTTCTGACAGTACAATTAAAAAAAGACTGAACAATAGGCTTGTTTGGAAGGGTGGCCAGGAAAAAGCCTCTTCTCTCAAAAAAGGAACATGGCAGCATGACTTGGGTTTGCAAACCACATGACTTCTGGAACAAGATAAGACCAAAAGCAGAGATTTTTGGCCATAATACACAGCACTACATTAGCAAAACCCAAACACAGCACATCAACACAAACACCTCATACCAATTGGTGGAGGAATGATGATCTGGGCTTGTTTTGTAGCCACGGGGTCCAGGCACCTTGCAGTCATTGAGTTGACCATAAACTCCTCTGTATACCAAAGTATTCTAGAGTCAAATTTGAAACAATCTGTCCAACAGCTAAACAGATAAAGCTTGGTTAAATTGGGTCATGCAACAGGACAATGATCCCAATCACACCAGCAAATCTCCAACAGTGGTCCGGTCAAAGTCTAGACCTCAGCATGATCAAATGACTGTGTTGGGACCTTAAGAGATTGTATATAAATGAATGCCCACAAACCTCAATGAACTGAAGAAACATTGTAAAAAAAAAAAAAAAAAAAAAAAAAGTAATCCAAAATTCCTCCACAACAAATTTGAGAAATATATAAAGTCACAGAGAAAATTATTACTTCAAGCTTTTGCTGCTAAATGTGTCTCTACAAGCTGCTGAATTATGGGGTGTACTTACTTTTTTCACAGTACTGCACAGAGGCCTGTGAAAACTCTCTTTTTCAAATAATTGTGTACTTGCCGATTCTATTCCATTAGTTAGATAAAAAGGTTGACACTTCTGCCCCATCTGTAAAGTAAAGATAGAGATAAAAATAAAGGGAAATAGAAAATTCCAGCAGTCAGCTGCCTTGGTTTAGTGCGGTGACGTCAGTGTTGTCATATAACTCTTGGGGGGAAGCATGTTTCTCATATATGGTTCACATCACTATACAGTAAATCATATGTAGATATTCACATATTTTCTGGCTCATATCACTCATCATTGGGTAATGTGTCATACAGCAAGTGCAGGAGAATGTTCTATGATACCACTGTGCCTACAATAGTTACCCTGAAGGGAAGAATTGAATATGGCACAGGTGCATGCACATAATAGCTAATGACTGCCTTTTTGCCTTTTTGATTGATGATGAGAACATTATGTCACTGCACTGTACTTGTTACACCATACCAAGCCTCATCCAACCTTCCAACATTAATGGGGGCTTTGCGCCACTGGGAAGCCCACTGCAGGCACAGGTCTTGCCGTTTGAAAGAAAGTAGAGCAACACAAAGATATGGAGATCTAAGAAAACAGAAAAGATGAGAGGGGGGATAAAGCAGAATGGCGGAAGCATACTAAAGGCCGTTGAGAGAAGAGAAAGTGTGTTCTTTCTATGCCGTGAGCTGGCCAAGTCTCTAATGTGTCAAATTGATGTCTGTCTTTTCCCTCTAATTCTTTCTTTCGTCCATAGTCTTTCTTCACAGAGTAACACACGCAAGCATAGACTTCAGACTCCTGTTTTATAAAGAAATCCACTGTGCTATTGGCTCCCTAAATTGCCTCTCAATTTTCATTTGGCTATTCGATTAGTCTGTGTGCCTGCTCCCCTTGTGTTCTCTCTCAAACCACCAGAAGCACTGCTTACAGGCAGATCAATGGCACAACCCCAGGAGTAAAGCGAGAAGGACCGACTGAGGGTGTTTTGTCTCTCACCCCTTCCTCCCTCTCATGGTTTCCTGCGTTTGTCTCCAAAAAGGTTCAACAAATACTAACTTTATAAGAACGGCACCTGTTTGCATTTTGTCGAACAGGACTGTGCACAGCCATTTTTGATGCTTCTTCTGTGCATCTTTACTTGATTGTTTGAAATTATTTGCACCTGAAAAGGATGCAAAATTTCTCTGTTTATTTGTGAAAGTTGTAGCTCACCTTCTACTATGATAGTAACACCTGACTAACAACTCCACTGAGTTATGAAATGTCATTTGTCCTATCACAAAATGCAATAAATAAATGAATAAAATCATAAATAAAAAGTTATTGGATTTATTTGATTCTCTTTCAAGAGAAGTTTATAAAACTGAACTCTCTGTTTTAAAAAAAAATTCAAGGAAAAACAATTTTAAGAAGATATTGACTCATTGATTCTGCAAGTCTCTAGACTTATACTACAGGGAGAACACACCACTCCTGCAAACCAACCACTAATTTGTTGTTTTTATGATGGCGATGGAGACCACCGTCTAACTTCTCCATAGTACAAAATTGTCCTGTTTTGAAAGAAGTTAATGTAGGCTTTTGAAATGAAATGCCTTGTTGTCTTTGATACTCATTTAACATGCACTGATCGAACTATGAACACAGAAACTTCCTTTTTTCTAATGTTTTGCATATTTGTCACTCTTAAATGTTTCAGATGGTCAAAATTATTTTTATATTAGACAAAAAAAAAACCCCTGAGTAAATACAAAATGCAGTTTTAAATCATGATTTCATTTATTCAAGGAAAAATGTATCCACACAGCTGAGAAACAAAGTCATCGGCATCTATCAGTCCCAAAAGATTTACTAAGCAAAGTTTGCTTTTGGTTTCTGGCTAAGACCATTTAAGCCCATTTAATTTAATTTAAGCTCATTTAATTCAGTTCAATCAAGGCACCATTCATTGAATCTATGAAAAATGACAAAGATAACACAATTTTTTTTTTTTTTTTTTTTTTAAAGATAACACAATTTAAAAAATGTGTTTTTGCACACAGTGTTTATAAAAAATTTTTTGAGAAAACTGGAAAAGTGGACAAGGATGTTGGAAAAAACTATCTAGAGCACATGAATAGTATCTGAAAGTCAAGTCCTTAAGAAATGGCAACATCTACATTTTTCAGCACGACAATGATCCCAAATACACTGCCCATGCAATAAAAGGGCACCTGGATAGAAAAGCTCACAATGTAAGACTGCCAGTAATGGACTGACCTCCCCAGAGCCCAGGCCTCAATGTTATTGAAGCAGTGTGGGATCATCTTGACAGAGAACAGAACAAAATGCACCCAAGATCCAAAGAAGAGCTTTAAATGCCCTTCAAGAAGCCTGGAGAACTATTCCTGAAGACTGCTTAAAGATATGACATAAAAGCTTAACTAAGAGAGTTCAGGCTGTGTTGAAAAGTAAAAGGTGGTCTCACCAAATATTGACTTTCAAGCTTTTTAGAACTGTACAAACTCTGTTTTTGCCTTACATATTTTATTTACATTTATATTTGCACATTTCAATAAATCATTGCACTTATTTTCCATTTTCCTAGCAAAACATTTTTAAAAAGAAGGGAACTCAAGACTTTTGCACAACATTGTGTCTTTTTCTTTTTCTGTTTTAAATAAGTCAGAGAGAAACACTTGGTGAAGGTCAGTTATCAGGACACACAGGTAATTCACAGATAACTGTGGAATAAGGTGTGCAGTTTATCTTCTAACCCAAAATTTAAGCATAATGTGACAGTAATTAGAGTAAGATGAAGCCCGTATAAAGACTATGCTTTTATTTGAATGGCTCAATATGGCTGAATAATGAGTGTCTAAATACGCTCATACTTCTGTTATCATAACAGACAACTTGAATAAGGAAGAGTTTCTTCCCGCTCACATTCTCTGCTCTTATCTCCTGCTTTTCTTAAAGGAGGAATATCATAAATTTCAAACAACCTGTTTTCAAAAAAGTTGAGGTGAAAATTTCAGTTGAGGTTAAAATTTTTTTTATTTTTTTTATGTACTCTAAAAAGTTTGTAGTGCCATAAAAATCAGATAAGGGTTGGATGACAGATATTTACTTTGATTACACAAACATTATGTAGGAGTAGGTAATGGATAAAAGGTATTGATTTATAAATAACTGGGCATGAATAACTTATTTTGTATATTATATACTGTATATTTCTACTGTAACTAACTCATCCTCTTTCTCTTGACAATACTTTCGTTAAAGATGCAACACATTTTGGGGCAAACTTGAACAAAAGGGAGATGTAAACGTGAGGTCAGAGGTCAAATGTGACGTAATTTTTGGACGCAGACTATATCGTGATGCTAACAATGATGTGCAAGATACCTATGTTATATGTGGCTTTGTGGCAGGCAGGGTTGGACCCAAATGCAGGACGCATGAAGCAGAGCTTGACTCAAAACAGCTTTTATGCTGGAAACTTCTCACAAGATACAAAAACTCAAAATACAATAGCTAACCCTGAACCAAGGCTGTACTGAAATCAAAATAACAAGCCTGGGAGAAAAAAGGGAAAAACACTAAACAGGGGTACACAGACAGCAACGCGACAAAGAACTAAACAACACTGAGACCTTATATACACACACACTAGGTAATCAGGGAAAGAGAGACAGCTGGGGAGGACGAGGCACAGGTGAACAAAATGACACTAATGACACAAGGAAGCAAAACTAAACACTAAACACAGGGAACAGGGGACTGTCAAAATAAAACAGGAAGTGATCAACAAAGACAAAAACACAGACATGAGACATGAGGAGGCAAGCATACTGAGTGATAACAGGGGGAAGGTACACTAAAGGAAAAGAGAGGGAGACCTGAATGAAGTAAAAGAACTATAACTAAAACAGAATACAAAACTACAGCAAACTGTGACTCTAAACTGTAATGAAACACAACCAGAGAAATAACAAAAAACAGACCCTCACAGAAGGAACTCAAAACACTGGGCCACCGGCCCAGGACCATGACAACCCATGCACCTGTGGCCTAATGCATATCAGTATCATCAGCGATGCTGAATTTTGAACTGTTGGACCCTCTTCTCCTTTCTCTAAATGTGCTACAGTTATTTCCAGAAAGAATTTCAAGTTTTATTGTTCAGACCACAGGAGCATTTTCCTCAGTCCATCTGAAATAAGTTCATGTCATGAGAAGACAGCAGTTGGATAGCAAACTGTGTTTACAGACAACTGTTTTCAGATGTTTTCTTGAGTGTTTTCTTGAGTGTTTACCACACTGATTCTTTTGTACAGAATCTAATTTATTTAATGACATTATATAACACATAAAATACTCGTAGAATTATTTCTATTTTCCTGCAGAGTCTTTCATGGAGTGATGAAAGACTTCTGAAAGACTGAAATCAGTCGTGTTTTTGACCTGTTGCCTTTTCCCAAAAGCAATAAACCTTTTTCAAAAGGAGTTTGTAATTGTGTTATACATACAACTTAATAATTTAAAAAAAACATTCACATAATGTAGCTTTTCTTTTACATTGCCTTCACATCCACCTGAAAGCAGACTGAAGAGCTTAAAAGCCGCATAAAGATTCATTCATTGCTGCCGGCAATAAACCCTTTTCTGGGAACTTTGATTCTGTGTTAATGTAATACAACGTTAACTATGATAATCTATCTGCTACTTCTTTCAGAACCGCTTATTCTTTCAGTGGCAGAAGTCGGTTGCAGTGCAGCCGGGGTATTTTGACACAGGACTAATCACATTGTACCCTCCACTTCACATTTTCCTGGGGTCCAGGTTGCACATTTACAAGGACACTGTGCCAATAGCCCGGGGAAACTGCTGCTTAATGTGAAGAAGTCAAGTTCAACAATACACAATATTTGACATAAAGAGAAAAGAGTTTCTGTTTGCCCTTGGAACCCATATTCTCTCCCAGTCTAAGAGAAGGTTGTTTAGATGCTATGTTGGAAAAAGGGTGCATATGATTTAAGACTGCAGCGTGCACGGTCCAAGAGACTCATTTATCACAAGGGGAGCTGTGAGAGAGAAAGCACAGAAAAAGGAGTGACACAAAAGGAATATAAAGCAGAGAGAAAATAGATAATTTCTTGAGGTGTTTTAGACACATCAACATTTCTTCCCCATCACCTGAGCCCCACCCAAGGCTCTGTCCCAGTGGAGCCAGCCAATTATACAGGGGGTGTGTATGTGTGCTTGTGCGTATACAGCTTCAGTTAATTGGAGTGTATGCTTGTGTGTTTGCGAGCAGAAAACTTAAGAGACAAAAGAGATTGATGTAGTGCCGTGAATCGACAAACTGTGTTGTAAAAGATTGCGAGCCTCAAAGCGGTGATCAAGCCCTGTGTGTGTGTATGTGTGTTTGTGTTCATCTCAGCCTGGCTGTTACATCTGTTTTACATGGTCTCACTGGCTTAAATTAGCATTTTGCAGTTATTTGGGTCAGATATATTTGCGCATTTGTCCATATTAAAGTGTGTCCATAAGGCATATAGGTTGGAGGTAATATAGGACGAGAGCCAAATCAATGTCAGTTTAAGCGCAAGGGGAGCGATAATTGTCTTAATTTGTGAATGGAGAATATGGGGGAAGAACAGGCAGGACTTTCTCTGCAGTGTGTCTGTGTGTATGTGGATGAAAGCATGTTCATTGCCAAAGGCTTTGTCATTGATTGCTTAGACCGTTATTCACTCTGGGTCTAGATAACACGGGGCTGCGGCCTGTGTTCCTCCAATGAATTTTCCTTTGAACATATCATCCATGACATTTGCACACACCCCTGTGCAAAGATCGCAAACTATATGAGGAGGTTGAACCACTCGTTGTATGTCCTGACTTTTTTCACACTTATTTTGGTGTGATATTTTATTCATTGCGGTAACCTCTCATACATATTACTCTGTGTCTTATTTTGGCGGGGCTTTGAAGCAGCTCTTCAGTAAGTCCCTTGGGCCCCTCAGGCCTGGGTTCCCAAAACAACTGTGGGTAATGTAGTCATTATCACTGCTTTTTAATGGCTTTGGTGGATGGTCTTCAGAGGATAATGTGTGTGTGCGTTTGTGTGAGTGTGCATTCTATTTCATGTCTCTACTGTGCGTTCATAAATGTGTTTTCTTATGGGGATTTCTCATTTGTTTGATGTGTGTAAACTTATAGTGGTAGCTGCCTGCTAAACACCTCTTTCTCAATGTTTTCTTAAATATCTCTAACTTAACTTGTCCATTTGTGAACGCCAATCTGCTTTTGGTCTAATGGTAGCTTTGTTGTATTTATACTTACACTGGGGGCACTTTTATATAACTTTAGTCCTTTGGAACTACACGATTTTGATAATATGGTACCGTGCAAGTTATTAAAAAATACACGTGACAAACTGCTGAAAGGCCTTAGAAAATAAGTCCCTAATGACATTATTAAATATGTGTTACGTTAACTATGTTCAGATTTTAATAAACGGGAAAAACATGAACCATTCTGATTACATTCTAGACATTACAACTAAATACTATTTTGCTAATTTACTGGATCTCTGAAGTTTCTGAGTGTGTTTGTGCACAAAACCTGGAGTTTCTCCCATCCGATCCACATGAGAATATACGAAACTTGTGCCAACGCAGCCGTTTCACAGCAGTTACATTGACAATCTACTGTGCTCTCTTAAAATAATAGCTTTCTGTTTGCAGTTTGCTACTCTGCTTCTTTGACAGCATGGATAAATAAATCTTTAGATTTTGAGGTTCCTTACATAACGACAAAGTTGCATCAATTTAGACGCTAATTTGTTTCTCTACAGTATGTTTAGACACACATAATGAGCACACTGGTGAATAGCCTGCTATAACCTCCACGGATATTCCTGACAGTTGTTTTCATAATGATTACACTTGCTGAGGGGGGGTCTTGAGAAGTTTGTTGAAACATTATTTAATATATACAGTATGTGCTACTTAAGCATACAATTTACTTTTTGTTAAGGTTTTTAGTTTTTACTCATGGCTTCAGAACTTATGCCCTCCATTTTTAAACATGCAAACGATGAGTTATAATTTCACCTATAGACCAAGAAAACTACATTTTACCATCAAATATTTCTGAGGTATTATTGGGCAAGCTCTGATTGTTGCTCTTTTGAATGCTGTTGATCATGACCGTAGTTTGACCTTATTTGACACTGAAGAAGAGGTCAGAAGTCCAAAGTAACGTGATATTTAGAATCTCCATATATTATTCCCTATATGCCTTTATTTTATCAATACAAACAGACGAAGCAAGAAACATAATTTTAAATAGCTCTATATAGCATTATTATCACTTTGACCTTCAGACCTATCTATTGATCTTGAAAGAGAGGTCAGGGGTCAAAGGTGACAGGATATTTTAAATCTTTATATGGTACTTTCTGTATGTTGACAATACACACCACACTTGTAAGAATCATAGTTTCTATAATAATAATAATAATAATAGATTTTATTTGGGGAGCGCTTTTCTAAAAACTCAAAGACACTTTACATATAGTCAAGGTTAAAACAATAGGTTTAAGAGCATCACACAT
>JAVDPK010017931.1:0-11526 GCA_034780415.1 Cichlasoma orientale | reverse complement strand
CACTAAAACACTAACACACACACACACACACACACACACACACACACACACACACACAAAACAGGCAGAAACTGGGGCGGAAGAGGCAATGATGCCATTTCCAGATGGTGAACTCAGCAGACCAGAATGCAGTGAAGCAACAATACTTTTTAAACTGCGTCCCATTTGTGACACGGTTGTGTTTTTTTTTCACATTTCAACTATGCTCACAGTCAGCATCCAAAATCTGCTTGAAGTAATGACTGAGGCACGTCAGTATATTATACACATGACTGGAAACCGGAGATAATGAAAACGGGAACTCGTGACACAAAATTCCCCCTTTTTTTCTAAAAAAAATATTAAAAGGTAGTTGGTGTGTATGACGTGGCATCGTCATCTCACAAAGAGCTAACTTTATTTAAATCCTGTCTGTTTGTATTTGCTGTTAGCTGCCATTCCCGCCCTCGGTGCACTAGACAAATCTATATATGTTGGGAGGAGTAAGAAAACAATAACTGAAATAGCAGCAGAAGAGACTAGTAGGTAGACCAGAGGCATAAATGACAAGACAAAAATAACTCCTGGAACACTCTGAGCCCCCCAGACGGATGGATATAAGAGTATCCGAAGCACGAGTTTTTCCTGTAAGTGCACAGTTATCACAGTGTCAAACCACTGAGGAAAAGCGGCGTAATAGCCCCATTCTTAACTTTATTTCATTGTAGCTTCTGTGCATGCACATTATTCTCATCTGCCCCTGTCGCCCTCTCACAGCACAACAGATAGAGATCTATAACTACGATTGCCAGTCTGGAGGGAACCAGAGGGGAAAGGGGCTTTGTTAGGCTACCGGTCCCCGCCTGCGCCGCTGCGCTCCTGCATGGGTAAAGAAACAGCTTTACACACTGACCTCAGAGCTGTTGTTTAATCACCAGGGCATTTTAATGGCTTGTCAGAGTAATGAAATATGGTTGGAGGCTACCTGGTGCAAACATTACGATAAATCCCTCTCACACAAGCCTATGCAGGGCTTAATGGTTATAAATCATCACTTTGGGGAGAGAAAAATGACAGCTATTAAAATAATGAATGGGATGATTAATTTTTCACATTAAAGATTAAAAGCTATGAGAGGTATCATCAGATATTTGAGCAGCTGTAAACGTTTGAAAGTGAGAGCTTATTTTCCTCACTTTATGACGCCCTCCGTTTCTTCACTGTCATCTAAGTTTCTTCCCCTGTTTTTTTATTTATTTATTTATTTTTATTTTATTTTTTCTCTTTTCTCTGTTTGCTGGCTGGGTACACCGCCAGCACAGGCATTCCTTACACCTAATTTGTGCTCTTGTAAAAGTGCTCTGAGGAAAAGCCTTGAAGAACACTTATTGCTTGAGGCAGTACAGGACCCTCTCAGCCTCTCTGCAGGGGCTCCTCGTGGCTCTCGCTGACATTATTTCATACCTCTAAAGCTGTCATACCTATAGCCTTTCACAAGAAGAATAAGAAGAGCCGGCCAAAAGTACTTTACTTTGTTTTGGGAGTATTTTTTTTTTTTTTGTCTGTTTCCAAGCGCGCATCTGTTTGCGTTGCTGGTGAGATTAGTCAACTTTCTGGATGTAATCACACACACGCTTACAGAGTCGGAGTAAACCCTCATGTATAAATAAACTATGACGAGCTTTATGTCTCCATCGGATCACTCCCAGGAGAAGGTTTGTTATTGGACATACACAGGGGTGACAGATTATAGGAAAAACATGAACCATGACCTCTACAGTGCAGGGACTGGGTGGCTCTGTTATTCTTTGTCGGGCATGTTGCCGTCTTTCTTTGGGTCTATTTTCCCCCCCAGAAGGGTCACTTTGAGTCAATACAAAGCTGCTCTGAGTGATCTCCTTTTTATCCAATGATGAAATGACCGGCCTCCTTCAAGGATGACAATGCTCCCATCCATAGGGCACGAGAGGTCACTGAAGGGTTTGATGAGTACGATTGATTTATGTGATTCATTTCTTTTGGCTTTCACACACACCACGTCCAACACAGCTGAACAAGCTACCAATCAGAGACCATGGGCTGACATTTAAAACACAGTTTTCTACCAGCCGCTGTCAGCCGCGCGCACTTCGGTGCAAAAAATGATAATGCCATTACTGCCGGTGTAGTGCGCTTTGATATGCAAGGAATATTTACTATTTATCGCTGTAGGCACATTGGAAAACAATTAATTTCTCCATATGACTGTGGAAAGATCAAGCGGCAGCTTATGGGGTTGAAAAAATAAAGCCAAGTGCCAAAAACTGCAGTTCCTCAAGTGGCCACTGGGTCCAAAAGTTTACAGCCTGGTACAAAAATGCCTTTAATATCTATGTGGGGGTCATTTTTTTAAAATCAAACTTCTAACCTTTATTAATGTTTGAAATTGGGTCACTTTGACAGACAGGTGCGTGTCAGCACAGGTGGCTGCAGCCAGTGGCCGTCTGCTAGGCCTCCCCCCCTGCTGATCGGAGTCACTGTAGTGGACCTCTCACCCACGTTTGTATGGTTAATCGTACCAACAGCCATTCCAAGACATTTCTTCTCCAGTTGTAGTGAGTTAAATGGCACTAATTAGCAGGTATATATGTCTACGGTGTACCCAATTTTAGCTAAGCTAAAATTAGCTGATAATTGTTATCCAGACCTGTGGTTAAACTACCATTGTGTTTGTGTTTGAATGATGCACTTCCTGTAACCTCTTTAGTTGTTTCAGCAGTGTAGCAATGGCACATCGTTCAGATACTGCACTGAGTCGAGTCCTGCTAAAGCAGAAGAGGTTCTGGCTGCATGACTAGTGCATTGAGCAGAGCCACCGATTAAGCCAACACTCTGCCCCACCATCAGCACATAACCATAAGAGGGAAGGTCTTCTGAAAGGATGCATTCTGCCCGTTAAAGCCACAGAGACTCAGTGCAAAGGTGCACTGAAGCTGCACTGAAGCTGCTCTGGCAGCGAGTGGTGCCCCAACACCTTAAGACACTCGATGTTGGCTTTTCCCCTTCATTTGTCACCATCTATAGAATCCTAATTCAGCATTCACTTCCAGGGGCCCTCACTGCATTGTTCAAACATACATCACCCAAATTGCGAGGCGCAGATTAGAGGGGAAAAGCATAATTAGAACATTAATAACCATACATGTTGGGGAACATAAGTAATTGAGTTTTTATGATAAATAGGAACGTAAACAAAAGGCAGCAGAACGAGAGGTTCATTTAGATACTCCGAGCGGGGTCTCTGCAGAGACATGAATGTAGGTTTCTCCCACTGTTGCCCAATTATTTCTGTGTTTCCAGGCAATGATAGTATTGCTTGTCCATCTGCAGCCTTCAAAGGGATATTCAAATAGTCTCATTGAAGCAACGGCTCCATTTGTTGGCAGGGAATAAATTGTTGGCTGGAAAATTTCTTTATCCTCTCGGAGCAAAACTAGGTATTTGTGCAGTTAAAGTTATTTACAAAGTGGTGGGAAATTTAAACGACTCCCGGCGTTTCCATGTGCTTTTTTTCCCCCCTTTGATTTCTGCCTTTTGTGTGTGTGTGCGTGCGCGCGCGTGCGTGCGTGCGTGCGTGCGTGTGTGTTGCTGGCTTTTTCATACGCTGTCACCAGAGATGCACGTGACGGCCACCCACACCCCTCTTCATGTTTTTCCAGCTTTTTCTCACCGTCTGCTAACGATCCGGGGACACCAAATAAAGGGCCGCCGAAACAAAATGGCCACCTTAGCTGCCCACTTATATCTCAGCCCTCCCCTCTCGAATCAATTCTGACATTTCATTCTGCCCTTATAGAAGGTAATGGTGCATTCAGAGGTTGTTACCGATAATGTTGAAATGGTATTGCTTGGTTTCATTGGATAGATGTACTGTAACCTCTGCTGTGGGATGGCTTCGGCGTCTCTCCCTCGCTCCTCTGCACCTTCCGTCCTCTCGGTTTTTTTTTCTCGGGGACTGAGATGTTGGTATTTACCGGCTCAAATATCTCTTTCGGCACAAGTGGGAGCGGCGGGGGTTTTTTTTTTTTCTTTCATTTTTCTGTTAACAAATAACCAACCAGTGTTTGTATTTTCCTCCCACTCTTGTGTTCACAGAACATGAAGTGAAAACACCCTTTTAAGTTGGCTAGTCAATATGCTGTTTCTAATATATTATTTACTGCCTATGGGCTGTATATCTGAATGCGCTAAACAACTGTTTCGGTTTTGCAGTCATAATCATGTAGAGAGAAATCACAGAGCCAGATGTCTGGCCCTCGTTTTACAGCGTTTATGTTTTCCTCTGAGTTTATGTAAAATTCATCCTTCCCTGTTTTATTTATTCCCCCGTTTTCACTGACTCAACAATTAGTCAATTCCCAATCAACAAGAGAAAAGAAATTGCTTTTAATTACTTTTGATAAATGACAAATTGTGTTGGCATG
The DNA here is from genome assembly GCA_034780415.1 of Cichlasoma orientale. Classification (NCBI taxonomy): domain Eukaryota; kingdom Metazoa; phylum Chordata; class Actinopteri; order Cichliformes; family Cichlidae; genus Cichlasoma; species Cichlasoma orientale. The sequence continues at coordinate 7,084 of JAVDPK010017931.1, read as the reverse complement.
GCTCCCTGCAAATGCTTAATCAGGTGCTGGGCGGGGTAGGGAGGCGGGAACCGGGAGAAGGGATTTCTGCTGGGATGAAATCAATGCGGTTTCTCTGCGGTTCACCGGCTGGGCTTCTGGGCAACAGCCAACCAGAGGCCTGCAAAGATACACAAGTCAGCAGAAAAACCTCCTGCTGCATGAGAACAGTCACCCACTGAGGCACAAACATGCAGCAACATTCAGATATATATGCTTCGTGTGCTGGCTCTGTAGCGCACACATATATTGGATATTTGACACAAACACTGCTGATTAATGCCGGCCCTCTAAACGATGCACCAAACACACTAAGTGCAATTGCGTCATTGTTTTTTTGATCGCTAAATTCAGAGCGCTGCTTTCTGCCATCTCGACAGCTTATTGCAAGTGACAGAAGACGTCTTTAGAAACCTTGACTTAAATGGATTTCACTGTAACCGCTTCCTAGTGAGCAACAGCTGGAAGTCTTGTTGTTGCAGTGAGGTTGTCAAGTTTGGTACCACTGTGCCTGTGAAGAGACTAAACAAAAACTTGCACTTGCTCGCTATATCTGGCGCCTCGTGCTAGCTGGAGACGCTCCGCAGCAGGACGAAATGTCAAGAACCAGCTCCAGCAGCTCACACCCCCGAGAACTACACATTATTGTCTTCGTGTGAAAGTTGTGTGCATGTGTCAAACAAATAAGATGCTTCTTGTATATGTTAGTTCATTTAGAAGTGTTACTAGGATTTAGTTCTTGCTTGAACTTTTTAAGAGCCAAACTAATTGTTTTCCCTGTTCTAAGTATTAAAATATAAAAATATGTGTATTTTTATCTAGTTAATGTGTTTTTCCTTTGGCATGTAATGATATGCATGCATCTAGCTGTATAACGGTTTAGAACAGAGCCTGAAAGTGCGTTTAAAAATTCAGCTACTTAGTAAAACGTCATGAACCGTGTTTTGAGCAGTTTCATGCAGGAACTATTTTTGCACTGATTACATTCAGTAACTAAATGAAGCGTATGGTTACACTGCAGCTAAACCAAGGTGTGCACCGTTACCGTCTGCGTCCTGTCAGAAGCAAAAGCCTGAACTCGCCGTTAAACGCGCGCCAGTGATTCCGCACAGTGATGCGGTTGGCGGCGGGTCTGATGGAAGGAAAGTAGTTCCTCGTGATAATTGTGAAGTGGAAGTCTGATATTGTGACAGCTTTAGTACGAAGTAGTAAACGTGGAACGCTGCATTCTGTATTTCATTAGCTTATAATTGAGTTATTAATCACATCCCCTCTCCGCTGTGGTCTGTTTTCTAACAGGAGCTTTCCTCCGCTCTCTCTTTTCAGGGTTCGTCAGCACCTGTGCCAACAGCAGCGAGTCGAGTGACCCAGCTTCAGGCCCACCGGCTTCACCTGTACATGGAGACCCCCAGCTGGGCAGGTCAGACTCTTTACGAACCCCCTTTGGACCCTCATTATGGTCTGTTGTGTACTAGGTGACTTCTTTATTATCTCTGACTCCTTATTTTATAACCGGTCCTCCTACAGATCAGCTGTCAGTCAGGTGTAGCTCACCTTACGCTGAGGTCATTTATCTGCAGTTCACCCACAGCTTTTCCTCAGCAGAGAACTACATGAACGTCACCACTGCAAACTAGCAGCAAAACTGTTGCACAGACTGAAGATCAAAAACAGTTTTTATCCATAGAAAAAACATTGTCTGTGTTTTATTAGCATTCTGACATTTTTAAACTAGCTTATTCTGATCTGTAACTGATGATCGGTTCACTTAGATATCAGACACGCTGCTCGTGAATTAACGGTTTACTAAAGTGAAGGGACTGATGGTAAAACGAAGCCAGCGTTTCCTGTCACTAGAGAGGAGGGTAGAGACCACCTTTGCTCTGGTTTAACAGCCATATTTCGGCTCTGCGGGTCATAAAACGGCGTGCTGTGTATTTGTGCAAGCTCTTGTTTAATGGCACTATCTTTGACAAGCTATGCCAGTCCTGACAGTCACTAGTCATAATTCACCTGGTTACCAGTGAGGCTTTCTGACTAGAGGACAGGCATTTATCCACACGGTAAGTATTTGGTTTCAGTTTTTCTCTTTTTCCAACATGGAAATAGCCCACCCACCTGGCATCCCTTTCGCTCACAGCTGCCATCGTAACGTTTTAGTTCACGGCACTATTGCTAACTTAGTGACTTTGAGATTTTGCAGATTTCTTTGGCAGATTTTTTTTAAAGACCTTGCAAAAAAGAAAAAGATCTGCACACTGTCCTCCTGCTCCACAACAGCGTCTCGCTCCCCTTGCACAGGAACAGTGCGCTCTCTCTGTCTCTCTCTGCTGTGTCCGGTGGGTGACGGTGGTGCACAGCGGGAGAGAGACGAGGAGGAGCTTCAGTTTCACCTGACTTTCTCTCCGAGTGATCATTTTTTATGTAAACATAATAGACTGTAAATAAAAGATGGATTTGTTGCTACCTTTTTAGTCTTTTGGCGCCAGAAGTGAGTGTATTAAGTTAGCAGCTATTGCTGGCGAGCTCGGTTAGTTAGCCGCATGCGTGAGCTGTGCAGGTGCAACACAGAGACACCAAAACTGAAGCACAATTTTCTTTAACCATCTGCACCAACAACAAGCCGCATTATTCGTCAAAATCCAATAAAAACGCTCCCAAAGGCACTAACGCAGCAAACGCACTCGAGAGGCCCGCTTCACGACACCGGCGACTGAAGGTGAGGCCGAGCAAACAGCGCTTGGCTGCGGCGTGTTTGCCCACCTGTCAGTCGAAGCATCTCCTAACTCCACTATCCAAAAGATTTACCTTTAAGACAGTTGTTATGAGGGGGGGAAGCGCTCCACAGAGGCCAAAACCAGATGTATGAGCCTTTTGTGACTATTTTGTGAACTATCTTTACAGTGTGTGGCCACCGTTGTTCATGTGCATGTAGACAAAGAAGAGGAAATTGCATCTTTGCCGTATATTGTGCTGTTATTTCATTGGTCCTCACCTTTCTTCACACAGGAGGCTAAACACTCCAGAGTTCGAGGAAACAGCTTCACGCCCTTTCGGTGTGAAAGCTCTCTTACTGTGATAAAGGCTGTATGTATGCGCGTCTTACTCTACCCTATCCGGCCATATTGTGCTGATGTGTGCTGGTTAAGTAGCGGAAGACTAGAAAAAGACTCTTATCCATATGCCTGAGAGCCCAGGAGTCAGTGTGATCTCTCCCCAGATGAAGCTCTCTGCTTCCTCGCCCGTCCTCTGCGGAGCCATATAGCAGGTGGCAGTGAGGATCAATGGGCCCCAGCCATTACCTCCTCTCCACTTCATATCTCCAGCCTCATCTCTGTGGGGGGCCCGCGGGGCATGCGGCGCGTCTCGCTGCAGCACACCGGGAGAAATAGGGACGTTTTCCATTAGTCTAATTGCTCGGTTATAGTTCTATATTATTGCCGTGATCACCACTGTGGCTTGGTAATGATGGACCTCCCATGACCCCACGTATAGCTGGTGGGTGTTATTTCTCCCCCGTCACCGCCCATTGAAACTTCACTTGCAGTGGGTGTGGGCGGAGAGAACAAACTTAACGTCGAGAGGAAAACAGGAGGACAAACAGCCCAAAAACGGGTAGAGCTCCTCAAATGTTTTGATGTGAGTTTAATCAAATAGCCTCGGCTATTTACATTCTCAACAGGTGCGGCGTTTGGCTGATTTATGGAATAAACACTGGAGTTCTAGTGCTTGTTCATTTGCCTCCGCTAAAAACTGGCAATATGGGGCTAATTTGCAATAATTTGCTGCTGCTGTGGCCACTGGTTAAGAATGTTTATATAATCATGATATAATAAGAAAAATGAAAATGAGTTTTTCATGCAGTTCAGGCCCTGTCAAACACAGCTCACGGACCCACTAAATGATAATTACATTCCTCAAGCACAGTATTACATTATACCCTCTTACATGGACTTTGTTCACGGTAAATGGGGGGAGTATTATTTTCATTTTAAGGCGATCCGACCCAGTATTATTCCCACATCTGAGCTCCCTCGGTACGGTGGAAGGTTTCCCCCCATCAGCGATTACACGAGAAGTCTTCCATCAGTGAGCAGATGAGGTGAGGATTATAATGAATTCATTTACCCTCAAAGACTCTGCCTTTCTTCTTTCTGTTTAGAATATCCTATTTGCATACCTCATATGATCGAAAAATTTGAAAAGCTTTAGTTTAAGCGGCGTCGGACTAATCGGGCTTGAATATTTCACAGCTGACCCGTGGCTCTCCCTACAGGTCAGCGCATAAAAGCTGCTTCCTGTTTTGGGTTTCCTCTCGTACAGTCAGGTTGTTGCTTATTATCCCCCCCCCCCCCCACTCCTTAGAAGGAGAAAATCCTTGGCCGTGATTCCTCCTTTTTTTCTTTTTAATTCTTATTTTTTTTTATTTATTTTTTACAGGTGTGGGTATTGATCTTTTGCCTTTGCTGCAGGGGAGTGTGTTCACTTAAAAGGAACACTGATGTAGCAGGGCTTATTAAACAAATAGGCCAGAGAACAAGGCCACAATCACTTTGAATCATGAAGGAGGTTGCCCATCTTAAAGCAACACTGTATCAAATATGAAACGCTCTGCTAACAAGGTGTGTAATCTATTTTAATCAGATCATATTTTATGAAACAAGGAGAGGGTTGAACTTAAGTAAGAGAGAAAGATGGAGATTCTGAGAGGGGGAGTTAGGGATTGTATTTTGAAATTGAATGTGACGGCCAGGGACCATGACTTGATTTTACATGCATGGCTTTATAATGAAGCCACGGCAAATGGTCAGTTATGGTTAACTTTAGGGGAAGCTGGAGGCTCGCCGTAATGGGAGGCTAATTCAGGGCCCATAACGCCTTGACAGGCTGCGGGAGCAGGACTAGAATATGGAGAAGGATGTAAGTTTACAGGCTCTGGGGCCGAAGTTAAGGTCTGTATTTGTCTGCAAATTGCCACGTTGCCTGAGGATATAATGGGGTCAAGAGTGGCGTAGCATATTTTGCGCGCGCAGACACACTGTCACAGAAATAAACACAAAACAGAAGCACGCACCCTCCCACGCGCAGGCCGGGCCGACGCGCTCAAATCAAGCGCGCGGGAGCGACTTCGCGTTGTCATTGCAATTCAGGCCGTGATCATTTTTTTATGCCTTTACACTGACTGAGTTCATAGGCGAGTGTTTTCAATCATATTTTTTTTTCTTCTCGCGCCATAAATTGTTTCAGATCCTGTGACACTACTAGACTTGGTTATGAATACATGAATATATATATATACACTTACAGGACCTTAGGTAGTGCCACTAGTCAGACGAGATAATGGATACAGAGACGTTATATACTGCTCTGGGAACCACCACTTGTTAGAAAAGATTTCCTCGGATTTTAATGATTAGGAGAGGGAAAAAAAACGAGACCACGGACATGCGAGATTTGTGCTTTTAAAGGGTTTTATTTCTTCTTCCTTTTGGAGAAATAAAATCCTCTGCTTTTATGGTGAATAATCAGACCGCTCTTGATCACTACACCAAATGTCTGCCTGCATTACTAAAAAAATGTGCTCCTCTTCATCCAAAATAAATAAATAATAAATAAAAATGCTGCTATGGGAACTACTGCAGATATTAATAGACGTCTCATAATAGTTAGCAAGGTATTATTCACCACTGTGGAAAGCACCACTTGTTAGGAAAGAAATTCCTCTGATATTAATCACTGCAGAGCGCAAAGAGAAGGCATTTAACACCCAAATGTTACAAAATGAAGATGCTGTTGTTTTCACGGCGTTATAAATTTGTTGGATCCTGAGTGCGCTCGCAGGGCCTCTTTGCCGCGAGCGCAGGGGTGATGGGGGGGGGGGGTTTGGGGGGTGGAGAGGAGGAGGAGCGGCGGAGGAAGGAAGAGGAGGGATGCCTGCATCTTTAAAAGGTAGATGGAGTGAGGGAGTGGGGCGGATGGGTGGCTGGCAGGATTGTGCTGACGGCAGGGCTTTGGTTCAGAGCATGCCCATTAGAGGGAGCCATAAATCCTGGGCTCTCTGGGCCGGGCTGTGTCAGCAGTCCACTGAATGAATTGATTTTAAACGCCACTGAAAAAAAGAGAAAGTGCAAGGGGGGGGAGAGAGAGAGAGAGGAGAGAGTGACTATTTAATTCACCCTCCGCCAGAAGCCCACACCCCGTTCCACCCCGCTTCTCAATTCAGGACTGCCGCTGAAAAGGGGGAGGAGAGAAGTCTAGAAACACTGAAACTGTCACCAGCAACAAGCCCAGGGCTACGCGGCCCCCACATGTTTGATTTAAACAGGAGGGAAACACACAAACCAAATACATAATCTCAAATTCCATACAGCATTTGTTCTCCCACCCCTCTAATTTTTCCCTCTCAGCCCTCTCCTTTTATATCTCCACAAGAGAAATGAGACATATCGTAAAAAGGAGAGGGAGAGAGAGAGAGAGAGAAAAAGGCGCCGCTGCATTTGAAATTCAAATGTGTTGGATTTTGAAATTGATGTATGTGTTTATTCATTTACGAGCAGCATCCATGTGTGCATGCATTTATATATTATCAGCAGCAATGAAACGCTGCATAGAAGCCTTGTAGCCCATCTTTCTCCTGCGTGTGCCCCCTCGTCTTTGTTTCCTCCTCGAGCCGGAGCCGCTCTTATGTTCAGCACTGCAAAAAAAAAAAATGCGTTTGCAAATAGACGCGCGCTAAATTGTGCATGAGGACCAGTTTTATTCGCTCATCCTTTTTTCCCCCCGTTTTATCTAAATGCATTTAGCATGTGTACTGACTTTCATTTTTTCTTACTCAGTGCCCACGCCATGACCCCCCCCCCCCCCCCCATACTTACCTGTTAGTGTCATCAGACACTGGTGGGAGTGCACCGCTGCCCTTGTAGAGAGCAGTGTTACAAGACCCTCTAAGGACCTAATCTGTATGAAACCTGCAATGCAAGTGGAACATAAGGAGAGGGTAGGACAGGTGAAATCAATATCATATTTATCATATTCATAAATATTCAAAAATTGATCACAAGATATA
>JAVDPK010017930.1:0-11528 GCA_034780415.1 Cichlasoma orientale | reverse complement strand
AAAGTAGTCAGAACTGAGGGGATTGCACTACCAGAAGGCAACATTGCAGACGTTGAGGACAGCTACAAGTACCTTGGGATCCCACAGGCAAATGGGAACCATGAAGAGGCCGCTAGGAAAGCCGCAGCCTCCAAGTACCTGCAGAGAGTAAGGCAAGTCCTGAAGAGTCAGCTTGCACAACACCCTCAAGCTCCCAGGCCTCTGGCAGAGGACCTGAGCTTGGAGGGCAAAAAGACCGAGCTGGGATTTATATATATATATAAAATCTTATTTTCTTTGCAATTCTTACAAATCATAAAACTGTAAATAAGATACTTTGTTTGTTTATCGCTTAAAGTTAATTCAGTCATATTGTAGGTAATACACCACAGTATCCTCTGATATGATTGTCTACACATTATTCAGTGGTTTGGACAGGGGGCTGTAAAGTAAAAACTTTACAATAGAGACCGTATGGAAGAATTTGTAATCCTCAGTTATCTGTAGTTTAGGTTTCTTCATTTGTTGCCATTGTGGCCTCAAACTATCAGCTTTATAATAAAGGTCACCATTGTTTGGTGCTCTGAATCCTGGTCTGCATTTGGGTCTGGTCCTTGAAATGACTATGGACACAATTACATGATCTTGACTGGCAACATGTAGCATTCAACACAAACATGATTATTACAGAGTTTCAGTAATTATTTCATATCATCTGTTTTTCTCTTTATTGTGTTTACATGTAGTCAGATGCTGAGGTCAGTGTGCATCTGTACATACATGTCAAAGCAAGACAAAGAACTTAAAGAATAAATGAGTTCATGCTTTGCTTTGGTACAGTATGCCAACAGATAATAACAGTAACTCTGAATTTAATTGTTGTCTTTGTTACTTTAGTTTGTGAAGCGTGCAGGTCTTTAGTTTCAGTTCAGCGACACATTGAGTCATTTCCTGTGTTTGGGTCTCAACTTCAAAACAGAATCCCACCACAAGGTGAGAACATTTACAGTACAGATCTATGCTGAGCTCAAAGGAGACTTTTCACTATAGTACTGCATGAGAATATTTGAGCTAACAGTCAAATCAAACAATCATGTTTTTATGCAGCTTGAAGGAAAAATTTCAACACAAGTCCTCTGATAAACAATCAAAAGAAAAAAAAACATTAAAAAGCAGAAAAGCTGTGACCACTGAAATGAAAATTAAATACATCTGTGATTTCCATGATCCCATTAGCATCAAAATGTTTTTAAAATTAGCCGTGATAACCAGAACACTTTCAGTTTTATACTTGTGTGATGGCCCAACCTCTATGTTTACAGCTTCTCCTGCTTTACTTATAGCAGCAGCTTGGGTGGTTTTTCAGGGACAAGGTTGCACCTGAGAGGTGGGAGTGGCCAATGGAATAAAGCCTGCTATCTCAGTTCCTTCTGCTCCTCTCTTTCTGGGTGGCATCCATTCCTCCACCATCATGCTCGCTTGTTAGGTCATTTTGGCCCTGGTGTCCTTGTTTAACACTTCATATGTTTATCCTCATCCATGCACCACTGATGTCTGAAACATTTACACTTTACTACATGTCTAATTAAGTAAATTGGAAAAATTTTAGTCAGCTGGGTGTGGACTCTCCTTGGATTGTTCCCAGTCTGAGCCAAACTGGTAATACCTGTGTCTAACTGCCTGCTTGCATCATGACTGCACATGGAAAATAATTTCAAGAATGAGTGAAAACTCTGTCAGACTTCAGAAAGATGGAAAAGGATACACAAAGATCTGTGACCACCTATAGCAGGGGTTTCAAACTGAATCACAGGACGGGCCAAAATTGCAAACAAAGTCTAAGTTGCGGACCAAACAAGATTAACCTTACTGAACAGTCTAAAACTGAAATTATTTTAATCAGGAATATGAATTTCAATGGTCATAATACAGCAACTTTTTCCTCAACACATTAAATAAAATATATTTTTCTTCAAAATAACATCAGGAAAAATGAAAACATTTCAAGTCATGAAAATCTGATAAAAATGTGATATCAGAAACAAGAAACAACAAGCTATTTAGTTTTCTCTCTTATTCCATTTCTTTCTTACTTTCTATGAACTAACAGATTTACTCAGGCAGCTCATCACACCTGTGTGATAAGTCATGTCACCACATTCAGAGGCCATTTCCTCCAGAAAATATTTAAACTGCCAGTAATTTAAACCTTTTCCTCTTATAAAATTCACTGCGTGTGTTACAGTATTTATGACACGTTCCATCTTCAGGACTTTGCTGCGCAGCGTTTCCTGCTGTGTGACGCAGTGATGCACTGTTAGCTCACCTGTGCAGGTCTCACACTGCATCTTCTCCCGCATCCGTCCCACAATTTCTGTCTTTTCCCCACACATCACAAGTGAGGAAAAGAGACACACACGGGTTTACCTCCGATGTCAGCGAACAGTTCCTTTGCTCCCCACCTGTTTTCAAAGTTCGCTTTTTGTTTGGTAATTTTTGGGGTTCAGGTTGGCTTAAATGTTGACCATCACTGTGAGTGCAGAGTCCTGGAGGTTGGAGAGAGATGACAAGAAGTTGAGTACAATACCTGTTGGGGAGATGACATTTACAGATGTCACTATAAATGCCTGTGGATATACCAAAACACTGGCTGATAAGATGACTCCCAGTGACTCCCAGTCTCCAGAGACCTGCTAGAAGAGGAATATTGCAGCATGATAATGATCCACAGGATGCTGCAAAAATCACATCAAAGTTCCTAACCTCCTGAGACCCTGTGTCTAAATATGGGGGCATTACATTTTGGCTTTGCTGCACCCTATACTTCATTGTGCTCAATAGTGTTTTATACTTTGTTAAGTCATGTTGCTTTTGTTGTGTTATACTATAAAATAATCCCATTGTCCACATCTGAAGACATTGTTTTTCACAAAAATACATAACAATCATGTAACAAAATACAACTTCCTGTTCAAAGAGGAAGTTTAGTTTATATACTTTTCAGGTCCATCTAATCACAAATATTGAGGAGAAATTAAAAATGCATCACAAGCAGGATCTCGGGTCTCAGGAGGCTAAAGAAGAAAATGGTGAAAATTATGACCTTGCAAAATACAGTATGTCTCTTGACTTGAAGCAGCAGCACACCTTTGGGTATCATAGAGAAAACAACACAACATGCTTCAGTTTTTTCAGTGGACAGGAAATGTAAGCATGTCACCAACTGCTGCGATCAAAGCTACAGGAGCTGTTTGAGGCTGGTGTGAAAGGGAAGGAAGCACAGAGAGGTGACAGAAGAAGAAGTTGTAGAAAACTCTCATCTTGTCTACACTAAATGTAGCTTCTGTTTGTTCTGCATTTATTGTTTGTTCAAAGTAAAACTGTCTGAGATCAGTTGTGGGTCTGAGTGCAGCAGGGCTGGATGTGACGATGGGGCACTCTTTGCTCTGCATGATGGGGTTTTTCTGTAAGTACACTTCTGACATTGTTTGAATGGCACCGATTAATGAAAATGTTTCTCATCTGTGAGAATTACAGTGTATCACTGCTTTAACCTGTTTACCTGAGAGCTTGAACAAAGAATACTGCTGATTTTTGTGATTGTTTAAGCAAAATGTTTGATACACTGCTGCTTTCTGCATCACTTACAGTTACACACTGTGTTACAGTTGCTTTAGTTGTTATTTCAAAGCCTGTTTGACAAATAGGAGCACAGAAATTTGGTGATTACTGTTCATCTGAACAAGTGTCTTTAAAAAAATAGTATCAAAAATTTTATTTACTTTTTATTGATTTTGATTTTGTCATATTATGCCTGATGAGGTTTTATTTATTATTTTAGTGCTCAGTACGGTCATCTATGGAAATGCTAAAGGTAAGAAATAGTATTTTTTTAAATATATATTTATTGTTTTCTTCTTCCTCTTTTGTGATTTTCCTGATTGTTTTCACCTGTTTCTCATTACCAATAATGTGTAAATAGTCCCATTGTATCTTTTTATTGTTTTCGTCAAAGCACCTGTGTACAGTATACTCACTTGTTTCCTGGTTCCTTTTTTCCTTTATTTTAGACTGATCAGCTTAATCTAGCAACAGTTGCTTATGTGTGAATCTCAGTCCCCATGTGCATATTTTAGTGCGTGTGCATGCAATCAGGTTTGTAAATGTGAAAATAAATCTGTAAGCATGCACAAATATTAATGGCTGAAAAGCTTTGAATTTAATCAAATCAGTTGCAACTCACCCAGCTTTTGAAAGAGGTGGTATTAGTAGCATCTGATCAATCACATTGATTGATTGTTGTACAGGTGTTGTGCCAAAAAGTGATTTCTCATATTTCTATGTTTTTCATGTCAATTATGTTTGCTTATATTGATAAATAGTCTGTAGTCAACATGATTTATTAAGGGCATATATATAAAATAAAGAAATTACGTGTTTTGCAAGTATCTTTATGGGTCTGTGTTATTGTACGGCCAATCCAGCCATTTTGGCCACTTAAAATATCTTTATAGAACTGTGATGTTATATTTGTTGCAATTTGTGCAGCCATCTATCATGTGCGCTGAGGCAGGAAGGTAGAGGACTCAAACTGTAGACTTCAGAGGTAAACTTAAACTCAAAACACAACTTTATTTGCTGGCTGTCTACAGAGATAACAAAAGGCTACAGCAAAGAAGGGCAAGAGCAAAACACACCGGACAAAAGCAGAAAGTGCACAACTGGCTGGGAAGCCAACAATGAGGACACAATGAAGAATAGAGGAAGACACAGACAATAAGTACACATGAGGTAAACAGGAAGCACAGCTGAAACTAAATGCTGAGATGGGATAAGGAAAGTAAAATTAAATACAAGACATGAGAGGCAAGCGACTATCAAAATAAAACAGGAAGCCACAACACTGAGACCAGGACTTAGACAAGAGAACTTGACACAGAGAAATGTTGGGAATTTTTATCACTTTGATAATGGTATTTACTGTTACTATTTTTATATCATCTATTAAAGTATATTAGTCACACACACTGGATTAATGAACACTCTATGCTTAGGTTACTGGGGTAAAGGTAAAACCTGCTATATCTATTACTCACATATGTTAAGGCCTTGTTGGGACTCAGGAACATTTCTGTTTCACAAGACTTTTGTAACCTCATGTTATATTTTAGGAAGACTTATGACAGGTAGGCTCCAAAAGTGGAGTTCTGCAGACCCACCTGTGTTTTTGTGACATGAATTAGCGAGGGGATAAATTCTAGCTAAGTGAGGATTGTCTAAAAGGTGTTTTCATAGCAGAGGTTTTAATTGGGAGAAGATACTTCATTGTGACAACTGCCAGAGCTGTTGTAAACTGTAGAGGTATCCTGGTGACATATGTTTCTTTAGTACACATGGGACAAGAGTTAGCAGAGCCTCAAAAGGTGATTGGTTGGGGTTCAAGTTTCAGGGGCTTGAGACTTTATGTAAATTAGGAGGGTTCAAAGGCAAGTGGGCAGTTACCATCTTTAAAATATAAATGATGTGATCTCTCTTTGTCTCTCTCTTACTTTTGCTCTTCCCATTCCCGTTTTCTTCTTCTTCTCTTCCTGACTCTGCATCTTTCTCTTCTCTTCTCCTCTTTCTTTTGTCTGTGTTTTTTGTAACCAAGATACCCAATAAACAGCCTGCACCAGAACCTGCTCATCCCAGTGATTCTTTTTTTTTTTTTTTTTTTTTTTTAATTTTGCTTTTAATTGATTCTGAATTTTTGGCCAAAAGGAACATGGGGACCCGTAAAATCACAGCCCAACAGAAACAAGACAGACATAGGGACACAGAGATGCAAACAAAACCAGACAAAAACACCAGAGAATCAGGAAATACAACATAAGCAGTAACCATGAATGAAACTAAACCAGAACAAAATCCCAAAGAATATTATAAAAAAAACAGACCAAGGACCACACTAAAGAAATATTACAAAAACCCTGGGACCATGACTCCGTCTTGGCCAGATCTGTCTTTAAGAAGCCATTTTTAATGTCAATGAGTTTTTACATGGTAAAATGAAGAATATGTAAAAGTCACTTTGCCCAAAACTTTTTGCAGCTTCTACCTGGTGACAGAAATGTTATTTGATTAATGATAACTTAATATCATTAATGAGAAACATACAGTATGTTTCACAGATTTTAGGCCAAAAGTAAGTTACAACAGTTTAAATACAGGGAATAATTTTTTGGCAGACGATCACTTTTTGCCACAACACAGGCAGCTGAGCGACTGATTTTACAAAGGAGGAGTATAATACAAGAAAAATCTAAAGAGGTTACATACATGATGCAAAATGCAAGTGACACAGCTGCTGCTGCTGATGAATCAGCAGTGTGAGAGGAAAAGCTCTGTACAGCATTGTAGTGTTAACAGCTCTGCATAAATGTGTGTGCACTTCAAACATGTTGGCCAGAAAGAATGGAAAGACTGCTTTATTAATAAAGTTTAGCCTATTTGAAGGAATAGAGAAAAGCCAGCAAGACTTATCATCACAGCTTTATCATTAAGACTCAGGAGAATTTGATGGGTTATGATCGAGTATTCCATTAAATTAATCTTCAGACTGGTTTATTCGCCCAAATTGGCAAACCAGCCACAGGTGCGCCCCTCAGCCACCTCACGTTCCACCTGCAAACAATACAAGAAACACCGCACACACGACAGATATAAAGTCCACAAGTCCACAAAGGTGCCCTAATTTATACATTAATGCTTTTATAAAAACAAAACTGTTGTAAAATTGGTTGCGGACGGCAGGAAAAAAATAAGGAAAGCTGCCTCTAAAAATCTATATTTCTTACTGATGCTCATCAGATAAGATAAGATGAAACTTTAATGATTCCACAACGGGGAAATTTGCGCATTACAGCAGCTCAAAAAGTACAGAATACAAGGATGGATAAAACAGATGAAATAAAATAGAATAGAAAAAGCGCTATATACATAAAATATATATCAATATCAATACCCATCTACATATATACACACATCAGAAACACTATATACACAGATATCAAAACAGTATATACATTTGTAGCATACATGGTATGCATTCTATGGGTGAGACTGTAGTAGATAATAAATAAAAATGTATATGTACAATATGGATAAAGTGATGGCAGTGGAGGAAAAGTGTTCAAGTGATACATGGTATCATGATGCATTGTACAGTCTAACTGCTGTTGGGATGAATGACCTGCGAAAGCGCTCCTTCCTGCAGCGAGGATGTTTCAGTCTCTGACTGAATGAGCTGCTCAGCTCACCCATCAGGCTACACAAAGACATTGGACACTATTAACAAACCTCAGACCCTCCTGCTCCATCCTGCTCCCTCTCCCTCCCGCAGAGGAATCTTCCAGGAATGGTGACCCTATTTTCTGGAGACCTGATTGGTCAGTAGGTGGGGATTTCATACCTGCTCATCTCTAATCTGTAGAATGATCAGCATGGGGTACCATGACGCTGTAAGACGTGAACCACCTTTATAGGAAACCCAGAGTTAACCCCAAAGTTACCTGGATAAGACAAAATCCTGCTTTGTAGTACAGGCCTCTGGTCACAGTTGGCTCTTCACCTTCTTTTAGAGTCACAGTTGCAGAGACGGGAGGAAATAAAACTGCTGATGGAGACAGTTGTGTGTTTCTGATGAGTTTTTCATTCCTTTTGTATCCTGTGACGTTTGGTGTTTCAAACAGGATTGTAGTGATTCTGCATCCTAACTGGCCTCAGATATACATGGGTGACACAATCACCCTCAGATTTGAGATCCAAGGAGGTGATAACAAGAAACAGAAATATGAATGGAAATGATCCCTTTTATCTTGGGATGATGCATCTCCAGTGAATACAGGATCAGCAGTGTTTCTACAGATGTAGGGGTAGAAGTGACTGAGTGGAGTGCTGCCTTCAAACTCACAAACTGATGGTGTCATGTTAGTTGAACTACGGTCTCCAATCCAGGCTGAAAATTCATGTTTTAATGTGTATGTTTGTCTGAGAAGAACACCAACACCAAGTCTAATGTGTCACATGCAAGGTCACTAAATGTCTGTTTGGTGCTTGGAGCCAAATTACTGAGCAAATCACATTTTATTTTGTTTTGAGCATCAAGAGCATCAAACTCAGAGCCACACTGAGAGCAGAGGAAAATCACAGCAGCAGTTTCTCAGTTTGTTCCTCTTTAAACTGCCAAACCAAATATTATGAATTTTGGGTAAAGGAAGAACTCAGTTACTTTGACTCTGAACGAAGATTTCTTTCTATAAACTGAACTCAGAAAAATACTTTTCCAAAGTTTTGCTTTGTCAATCTCGTTTTCACTTGATTTGACATAAAGACTTTCACCATTTATGAACTCATATTCACTTTATGAGAGCAGAGCAATCTCCTGCTTTGAATCCATCATTGGAAGTTTAACAGGAAACAACAGCTAACTGACAAGTCGTGAATTATATGTTCATAAATACAGAAACATGTAAATGCAAAGATGTAGAAATAAGTAAATAGTGGGAAATTTGACTATAAAACTTGAATATCTGAGAAACTGAAGTTATTTACATGATATTGTGTGTTTATGTGTTGATGTTCAGTTTTACAATTTAGATTTGTGCACACACCACACGCTGCTGGTTTATTCTAAATATCAGCAAATTGTCTGGTTTAATTTGTCAGATTGACACTGCGATGCAAAAATATGATGACCAATAATAAGAGCAATTAAAAACCAGTAGAGCTTTATAATAATTTTACATTTCTATAAGTCTGCTAATGAGATATTTTTGTTTGAACAGTTCGCATTAAGCCCACTGTGACCCTGCAGCCACCCAGGACTCAGATATTCAACGGTGAGACAGTCACTGTCAGATGTAAGATTCAGGGAGGTGGAGGAACTCAGTGGACTTATGAATGGAGACCAGCCAAGTTAAACACACCTCCAACATCCAATAAATACAGAATCAGCAGAGCTACTGAGTCTGACAGTGGAGGATACAGATGCTGCGTCAGAAGAAGTTATTACTGCACAGACTGGAGTGATACCATCACACTGAGAGTATTACGTAAGTTTGACATATTTCACTCATTTTAATTTATATTCCACGTTTCATCCAAAAACACAACAAAATTCTTCGTCTTTAAACAATTGTGTAAGTTTATTTTTTAGTTCAGTAATAAAAGTGTAAAACAGCTTTTAATGTAGTTATAAAATATACAGTAATCACTCAGAGTGAAACATCTGGAAAAAAAAAAGATTTTGTTTGTTTCATGAAAAGTTTAATTTAAAAGTGTATCACAAAAGTGAGTACACCCCTCACATTTCTGCAGATATTTAAGTATATCTTTTCATGGGACAACACTGACAAAATGACAGTTTGACACAATGAAAATTAGTCTATGTGCAGCTTATATAACATAAGGGAAGCACACAGACAGAAGGGAAACACACACAGAAAAGGCAGAATACAAAAGCATAATCAAAAATAGAAGACCCCTAAATTTTCACAATACTCAAAACCCTGGGTCCAAGACTGAAGGACAATGACAACAGAATTAACATGTAGTGACAGTATGTCCTCTACAGTTAACACAGTTTGGGAACAGTGTGCTGTGTTATTGCTTACTGTATGATTTAAAACTTTTAAAAACAAATATCAGAGTTTTGTTTCAGGTCTTCTATTAAAAACTAATGTGTTTCAAGATTATTTAGCACCCAGCAGCCTCAGTGAAGCCACTTTAACATGGCGCTCAATGTCTCATATCATAATCTCTATAATACAAGGCAGATAAGAGGCAATTGTGTTAACACTACAGGTACAAGACTGCACTAACATGTTTGTATTGTGATTTTATGAAAGGAATATTGGGGGGGGGGGGGGGGTGTCATTTTCACTGTGTTCTAGTTTGCCAGCAGCTACATTGTCCTGCTGTCACAGAGTGTCCACTCATTCATTTCCTCTCTAACAGATGTCATTGTTTAGAGAGACACGCAGACAAGCAGGTGTGTGAGGCGGGGCAACAAGGCAGGGTGGGGCAACACACACACACACACACACACACAGGCTGCAACCTTTCGCTCTTTCATAAATTAAACACATGCACAGGCCTCCTTTGGATTTTAAATTAACAGTAAAATTAATTAATGCTAAAATATTGCAGATGTTCCATGTTTATCGCACCATTAAGATGTGTATTTAAATACAGAATTAGATTTAAAAACTCAAGGCTCCAAAACTGTGCTGATGTTTTGACCAAGATATTTTAAGATCCACAGAAATTTAGTTTAATTAAAAAACTCAGTAGTAGCAGTGTTTGCTTTTTGAGTAAATTAAAACTTACTCTTAAAATTTACTTAAAAATCACAACAACAGTTGTCTCAAGGTACTTTATATTGTAATGTAAAGACCATACGATAAAACAAAGAAAACCCAACAATCAGACCCCCCCCCCTTTATATCTATATTAAAACTTTATGTTAAAACTCCCTTTTAACAGGAAGAAACCTGAATCAGGCTCTGGGAGGGGCAGTCAACTTTGACAATGGTTACACTGTGGAAGAGAGCCAGAGATTAATAATAAAAAAAAAACATAGTGCTGATCAAAAGAGTATTTCAGAGTATTTTGTGTGACACAGTTTGTTACAACTTCAGCATTAAGGTTTCATGACATTTGATCATTTACATATTTCCATGCAGTTCTTTAAATTGTTCTGATTCATTTACTTGTTATGTTCTTGTTCTAAACTGAACTGCAGCTAAACCAAAGGCTGAACTGAGAGCTGATAACACAGCTGTTCCAGTAGGGGGCAGTGTGACCCTGACCTGCTCTGTGAACCCATCATCATCATCATCATCATCATCATCATCCGGATGGAAATACTACTGGTACAGAGATGAGAAATCTTATAAACTTGTGACCCCATGGGATTCAGTTGTAAGATCAAATGGACAAATCAGAGTCTCACAGGGAGGACTCTACTGGTGTAGAGGAGGAAGAGGAGAACCAGTTTACTACACAGAGTACAGCGAGTCAGTCAGGATTGGGAAAACTGGTGAGTTTAAATTGCAGATACGATCAGTCATTCAGTTTTATATTTTTGTTCTAATTAAACTCATCAACACACTGAGGTGAACAAGAAAATCAGTGGAGGTTAACAAAGTTCATATCTTTCTAAAAGTAAATCAGACTGATTCCAATTCATGAAAAAATCTGTAATGTTTGGAAGATAAATAAATGATGATAACTGGACAAAGTAAATCTTACTACATTTTGCTGAAACTGTTGTGTTACAGTGTGAAAGCTATGAATTGTTATATTGTGACTTTGTTTTGATGTTCAGTCTTCCAAACTGTTTGTCTGTGAATCAGCTGTTTTGCAGTCACTCTACTCTTATGTTATAAACAGCAGAATTTTTATGCTTCTTCTCTCCTAACTGGATCATTCTTATGTGAACAGTTCCCATTAAGCCCACTGTGATCCTGCAGCCATCCTGGACTCAGATATTCAGCGGTGAGACAGTC
>JAVDPK010017929.1:0-11530 GCA_034780415.1 Cichlasoma orientale | reverse complement strand
AGAGCTCTGACTCTTTGTCAGCCTGGCTACAGTGCTGAAAACAAACCTGGGCTTGTTCTTATTTTCTTCAATCAGTGATGAATGGTAAGATGTCCTAGCTTTATGGAGGGCTTTTTTATAGAGCAAGAAACTTTCTTTCCAGGCTACATGAAGATCTTCTAAATTAGTGAGACGTCATGTCCTCTCCAGCTTACGAGTTATCTGCTTTGAGCTGCGTGTTTGTCAGTTATAGCAGGGAGTCAGGCACTTCTGATTTGAACCTTTCTTTTTCAGAGAAGCCACAGTATCAGTCATATGCAGTGAGGATACTGACAAGAGAATCTATCTCTGTGGGAGTTTAGGTAGCTCCTCTGCACTGTGTTGGCACATGACAATGACTAGCGAAATAATGGTGGAATTATATCCTCAAACTTAGTTACAGCCAGGGGCGTGGTGGCCATCGGAAGGTTCGGGAGGTTTCCCGAACGGCCGGTCGTTTCCAGGCCGGTGATCAGAATTTTTTTTTTTTTACCCAATTAACACAGCAGCGCTCGCTGCCTCTCCAAACCAAGCTCCCAGGCTGAATTTAACCCTAGCCCGCCCCTGATTACAGCACTTTCAGAAAGACTTCTACTGTAATAAAATTCATTCCCTACTGTTGTATAATCCATTAATGTAAATGTTATTAAGAAATTATCAGACAGGAGAGAGTTTTCAGTATCTAAGTCATATGTCAAGAGTGATGGGTGGGCTCATTTACATTTTGAGAGAAGCCAGCTGAATCTAATAATAGACTAAATGCAGTGTTGAGGCTGTCATTTTCAGCATCTACATGGATGTTAAAATCACCCACTATAATTATTTTATCTGAACTGAGCACTAAATCAGACAGAAACTCTGAGTAAGGAACAGGTGGACGATAGACAATAACAAATAAAACTGGTTTTTGAATTTTCCAGTTAGGGTGTACAAGTCTAAGATTCAGGCTTTCAAAAGAATTAATACTCTGTCTGGGTCTTTGATTGATTGCCAAGCTGGAATGGAAGATTGCATCTACTCCTCCTCCTCGACCTGTGCTTCGAGCATTCTGACAGTCAGTGTGACTCGGAGGTGTTGATTCATTTAAACTAACATATTCATCCTGCTGTAACCAGGTCTCTGTAGGGCAGAATAAATCAATATGTTAATCAATTATTAAATCATTTACTAAAAAGGACTTAGGAGAGAAAGACCTAATGTTTAATAATCCACATTTATCTATTTTACTCTTTTGTGTAGTTGAGGATGTCACATTGTTCTTTCATGTGAATTTTTATGCTTAAATTATTTTTTGCTGGTTTTTGGTTTGTTTTTTAATGGTCTGGGAGCATCCCCATAGAGCATCTCTATGGGGATGGGGTTTGGGGGGATGGCAGGAGGAGAGAAGCTGCAGAGAGGCGTGTAAGACTGCATGTTATGTTAGTCAAATGAGTATTTCAAACAAATCCTTTTCAGTTTGGCATGAAGAAGCTGAGAAACAACTACAATAAATCATAATCACTAATATAAAGTTCAGAGGCTTTGGCTTTGACATTGGGGAATTTTTATCATCACTGTATATATTTTTTCCATGTTTTTTTCTTCCACGAACCCAAAATTAAATTAATACTTATTGTTTAACTCCAGTAAAAGAGCAATCCACAGAAATCACTGGAAGCTCAGGATAGCCAAAACATTTTTTTTGTATTCAATTCAATTCAGTTTTATTTACTGTATATAGCACCAAATCACAACAAACAGTCGCCTCAAGGCGTTTTATACTGTAAGATAAAGACCCTACAATAATTACAGAGAAAACCCAACAGTCGAAACGACCCCCTGTTATCAAGCATTTGGTGATAGTAGGAAGGAAAAACTCCCTTTTAACAGAACAAAACCTCCGACAGAACCAGGCTCAGGGAGGGGCAGTCATCTGCACCTTGAGGCGACTGTTTGTTGTGAATTGGCGCTATACAAATAAAGTTGAATTGAATTGAATCTGCCACGACCGGTTGGGGCTGAGGGGAGAGAGAGAGGACAAAAGACATGCTGTGGAAAGGAGTCAGAAATTAATAATAACTAAGAGTGGCGTATAAACAGAGTAAAAGAGGTGAATGACAGTCAGTGTGACTCGGGGGTGTTGATTCATTTAAACTAACATATTCATCCTGGAGAGAGGTCTATAGGATGCCGTATGGGAAATGGACCAGTTCTTATATAGCGCTTTTCTACTCTGAATGAGCACTCAAAGCACCTGCACAACATGTTTTACACTTACCCAGTCACACAAGCACTTCCATATGTATCTAAGCTAAGTGCTTTCATTTTCTACCATTCACACACATTCAACTTGGGGTTCAGTATCTTGTCCAAGGATACTTTGGCATATGGCCCGGAGCAGCCAGGAATCGAACCGCCGACCTTCCGATTGGTAGGTGACCTGCTGTACCTCCTGAGCTACAGCCACCCTCATATAGCATAACATAGCAATCGACTTGGGCTTTGAATAGCAATACGTAAAACAATAAAACGTATAACTATGGTGGAGTTATGGTTTAACATGCTAAGATATTGTAATCAATGCAATCAAAGATTTAAACCTAAACATTAGCTAGTCATGTGTTGCCAAATGAGAATGTGTTGAACTTTGCCCTGTTGTTTTTGCCAGTGGGTGCCAGAGAGACCTTCAAAACTTTGTAAACTTTCTGTGGTAATCCTGTGGTGGCCCAGATATGGTCAATACTACTGAAAATAAAAGCAATCTGAGACACAGAACATTTACTTCAGTTTCATCATATTTCCTCTTTTTGACAAACCACTAAACAGTTTTCTAAAAACCCAAACATGTAAGCACAATATTTTTAGCTAGCAGTTATGAGGTCTGTATCTTAAAAAATATACATACTGCTGGAAATCTTCTGTTCATCACAGTCAGTGGTCAGTACTGTACAGTAAATTGTTAGTTATTAATTATTATTAACACATTTGAAGCAGTCACTGTGTAAATAGTTGAAACAAAACCTGTTTGTTGTTTTGGATACTCCCTTACATACAGTATCAGTGATGGTGGGCCAGTCCATAAAAATGCCTCTGTGTACAATATAGTGCCGGACAGTTTAAAGGTACCTCAAACTGCATCCGATAAAATGATGATACAGTTGAATTAACATCTCTGTAAAATAGAATGCAATAAAAACCTTTTTAAAGGGAGGATTTATTGCAAGACTGTTGTATTAGACCGCATCACTGCCAAATGAGTGCGTCTGCAAGCCAAAACCATTTAAATACTGTTCAAAGTGTTCTTACCTTCAACACTGTCTCCTGGTCAGAATACCTGGCTGCTCTCCAGAGTCGGCAGTGCAACGTCAAACTGTAAACAACAACTGTTTTCTTTGCATCAAAGAAGTTTCATGTATGACAAAATGTTAAAGGATTCGTGGTATCACTCGAATAATCACTTTCAGCTGTGCTCTCAGGGAGACTCTGCAAAGTCCTCTGTACAAAATAATAATGGTTTAACCCACTCGGCATTATTGTTCTCAAGTCCATGTGTCTTCTAAAATTAGTCTAAAGTTAGTGCAACTATCTTAAAGTATGGTTTGGGTAAGTTGTTTCTTTCTTCGTTTTTGTGTCCACAAAGTTTCGTGTACAAAGTTGTTTTGATGTCTGAAATACAAGTTAAGAGTTTTTTCTGAAGTCCGAGATATTTAATCTTTTGTGCAAAACTTTTTACCAGTTGTTTCTTATTCTCCTACTCAATTACACACTGAAGAAAGTGAGCAACATGCAAGGTAACCATTGGGAGCAGCTGGAGTTCACTGCCTTTCTCAAGGCCTACAAAAGTATCAAGAATTATTTTCCCTGCCATAGTCATATAATACTGAAAATTGTAACTGCATAGAGACTATAAAGCAAAGGTCATGAATAGAGTTGTAGTGTACATTTGAGACATAGTTCTCAAATTGATTTGATACAAAACAGCTTCGTGCTCAGTTCCATATCTTACACCAAACACCAGCACTCACTGAGTTATTACTTTCAGGCAAGATGAATATGTTTCAGCTATAAGCTGGCATCAACTCAGTCTGAAAAAAATAATAAGGTGAGATAAACCAGGTGAGATGAAAACATCCATGAGCATTAATGTCTAAATAGAATTTTTAACTATACATCTGCTAGTTTTCTAGTTTTAAATGTGGAGGATGACACAATTGTTTTCATATCTTAGATTTCTGGGTGGTTCACTTGTAGATCCGATCTCTCCTGCATGTGTTCTACTGTGTTCTCTTTGTTAAATGTTTGAGCCCCATGTAGTTGTGTATATTGTCACATTATTGTTGTTGGTTTTTTCTGGTATTAACCATAATTTAAGAAGAGAACCGAAACAAACTCAGGTAGAACATCAAAAGGAATCTGCTCTTGCTATCAAGTGCCAAAAATGTCCTAGTTCCTGCTGCTTGCTGCTTGTATTAGTTTGAGGTAAATGTAAATATCTTGGGACTTACCAACATACCAACTCGATATATTGCAAAAAAAAAAGGTTTACTCATTCTGACCTGATCTTGGAAATGTGATTTTTTTTTTCCCCCGTTAAAGTTGAATAAAAGCTATAGAGGTCACAAATGTGTCAGATAATAACTGTTTCTATGATTTTAACTTGTAAAAAAATCCCTGTCACTTTTAGAGGAGAGGCTGGGCATGTTGGAAAATAACTTCTCCATTATCATTTTTAAACCAACCCAGATGCCAGGACGAATGCCCAGTTGGCACTTATGGGCCACAGTGTGCTCACAAGTGTGACTGCCAGAATGGAGCCAAATGCTACCACATCAACGGGGCCTGCCTGTGCAACGACGGCTTCAAGGGGCCTAGTTGTCAGGATCGCTTCTGTCCCGCTGGCCTCTATGGACTCATCTGTGATAAATACTGCCCCTGCAAAGCCACAAACACACTCAGGTACTGGACAGCTGCTCTGGCTTTCATGCTGTGCAACACTTTGAACAGAAGACAGTCGTGTTTTAATTACTGTAACTTCTTATCTCTGAGTTGCGGGTGCTGGTTTAGCTCACTGGTTGAGCAGCGAGCTTAACCAGCACCCGCAACTCAGCAACCCGCAAATATAAACAATACATACCTTATCCCACACACACACACACACACACACACACATTTATACTGTTACAGTAGTGAAATAAAGAAGTCACTGTATGTACCAATCATGCAGTTTGTCATTCTGTTGGATTAGCCATCCAGAGCTACTCAAGTACTGTAAAAGTAACTTTCTGTTGAGGGTACTCGCAGTATGGGGGAATTAAAAAATATACCCGATACAAGACTGACTGACTTCTAACCTTGCTGCTCTTTCAGCTGTCACCCTCTGTCAGGAGAGTGCACTTGTGCAGCGGGATGGACTGGGCTTTACTGTAACGAGACGTGCCCAGTAGGATACTACGGTGATGGCTGCAGAGAGCTGTGTGCCTGTGCTAATGGAGCCTACTGTGATGGCGTTACTGGAGCTTGTGTGTGTGCACCAGGATACATAGTAAGTGCAAAACTAAAACACAGAAAGATTCCTCACAGGATTAAAACCCTGTTTCATGGGTGGGAGTGCTGTGGCTTACCAGCACCACCCTTTCTGTCCCAAATTTAGTTGTTGGAGTTTTTTCTTTTGTTTCGTCTCACTGCCACCTTGTCGAAAATAGATTGTGGGTAAGGAGTCCTTTTTGTCAATTTTTGTTTTGCTTGCAGAGTTAACACTGAGCATTTTTAACACAAACTATAATATATATATTTTTAATAAAACCAAATTGTTGTCGTTCTGAAACCTAAACAAGTATGGTGCAAAGAGTAAACCAAATTATATGCAAAAACAAACCAGCAGAGACGGCAAAAGTACACACATTCATCACTTATGTAGAAGTACAGATACTTGTGTTAAAAATACTCTGGCAAAAGGTGACGCACTTAGTCAACCTCGTGACTCTAGTAAAGTGAAATGCATTCAAAGTGTAAAATTAAAAAGCAGCTCTTTGGAGAATATTTCTACGAGCTATTTTTGTGCTATTCTAACCGAACCTCATGTCATTTTAATCTAACAGTGAAACAATAATAATGCAAAGGAATCCAAACTTTATCTCAGCATAAATTCTAATTCTAATGAGTCGAATCAGCTTGAATGTCTGTTATGTGGAATACAAGCAAATGGCAGAAAAACAGAAAAATGAGTAGTCAGGGGTCAAACAGTGCATTACTGCAAACTTCACGGCAGTACTGCAAAATAACCACTTCAGCGCTAAACCTTGAATAACTAAAAGTTAGGATACATCCATTTGTTTTCCAGTACTTTGCACAATATGAAAAAATATAATTTTAACAACACATCCTGTATTGAATAGATCCGATATCTGTTCAAGGTAAACTTTAAAACTGCAGTTTATCCAATGTCACTGAGCAGTCTTTACCTGTAAAATAACCTCTCTTCTTCCTCTCACGTCTCTCTCCATCTCTGTGAAGTTACCACGCCTTCTTTTCTCTCCCTGGGAAATAAAGCAGTTGTACCATTAGCCAGCAGGACCTGTGTGACAACCTGTTTATGTGCAGTTTGTGTGTTTGCTGATATTTGTTGAGCTGTTAGAAAGGTTGCATTTAAAATTATCTGCCACTCAAAAAACTTGACTTCCTTGTCCTCACTCCTCTTCTGTAGTGCTAGATGCTGAAATACTGCAACCACAACTTGGACATCTGCACCAAAAATGCTGTTCAGGATCGTTCTGGCCCCCTTTAACCCCTGAGCACAGCCCTATAAATGATGCATAAATTATACTTTTTTTGCCTCGTTCACTGGTGGTGCTCTTCTGCTTCTTTAATTCCCGTCTGTGTTTCATTTTCATTCTCCACCCAAAACTGGTGCACCCAGAACACCCCAACACTAACGCCAGGGAGCATAAAAAACAGTATCTGACGCCATGGGAACGAGAAAGTGTTACAACAGCATCCTGTGTTTCCCATAATGCAGTTTTCAAAGGTCTCTCTCTGCCTGGTCGCCATGAATGGCTTTCAAACTCCTTACCTGGTGTAACTTGTTTCAATAAGGTATTTCTAATTTGTCATCAAGCTGAGATAACCCTTGTGGCATCATTATAACATCATCAGAGTTATAATGTTGATACAGATCCCTTTAATTTTACTCCTACCTAATCTGCCATTCATTTAATATTGTTTTGTGTTTCATGCTGATAAGTTGCTCTGCAGTGATCTAGTATTTATCAGTGTAGCTTTAACTACTTTCTTAGGTATTCTGTATTGATTTTATTGGCCGAGCTGTACTGAATATGACCAATAAAGGGATCTCTGTATTTATAATTGTTGGAGTAACCTGTTCAGAGGTTGCAAGAAAATTTTTCTGTTTCCCAAAACTTTTTATTTTGTATTATTTGTATTTGTTGTTTTCTTTACAATTACAACTGTGTAATGTAATGATATTAGTGGATACAACATGTGATGAGGGTGGGACGCCATCACTGTGGACAGGATGAAGTGAAATGCAATTTGCACAACCACCCACAGTTAGAAAAATTACGTCTTTGATCAGAGCATGCTGCTGTTCACTAAAACTTACCTAATGAACATCCTCCACGTCTCTCAAATTTTAAGTTTAAGTGCATTGCATCACCTGTAGGTCTATTCATAAGGAAAAGGCACAAGCACAGAGGCTGTAACTGCGGAAAATCAAAAGGATTTCCTCAGAAAGAACTGTGCATGTAAATGAATTTAATTTAAAAAGTTCCCAATGTCATTTAAACTGAAGGCAAGGCATTTGTTCTCGTGCTACCTGATTGAGGAGAGACTATTTGCAGCCTCCGTGTGCAGAAGATGCGCAGAGGCTTCATAGTAGGTGGTGCAGGACATGTTCTACAACAGGCCAATGTTAATTTATCAGCTGCTGTTGACTCTGCAGGTTTAGCCACGTGGCTTGCAAAGGAGAAATGCTACTGCAGGTGCAAACCCCATAATATAGGATGAAGAGAGGATGAAAATGTCAGCATAGTAAAAAAAAAAATAGATATATAATGTTCAGTTTAGTTTCTGCCTGTCTGTATACCAGTGAAACTACTTTAAAATGTTTACATCCAGTAATATATAAATCTTATGTTTGCCTGTCAGTAAATATCTCAGGAAACTACTGCAGATGTTTACAGCATATTTTTATGAGCAGATTTTGCTCTTATTTTAGATGACTGAGTTGAATTGAATTTCCCTTTAGTTTTCCTTCAGTCATCCAGTCTGACATCATGTTCAGAGATCTTTGGTTTGCTCTGAATTAACAATGCTAATTGTCAGTTGAACAAAGTAAATTGGCCGTGATAGCAAAAACCCTTTACCGTACAAGATGGACCCAAAGCCTTGCCTCTACATTTAAAGCTGTGAGACGTGCAGCCTTGACTGGTGAGATCTTCCCTGCCCTTCTAAATAGAATGAGGTTAGCAGCATTTTTCATTGCTAAATGAAAAAATGCTGTTCCTCGTCAAAGAACAACAAGCTGAATTCCTGTTTAAATCATTGCAGAGTTGTGAGCTGTTTTGGAAAACAGAGCTGCAATTTTAATCAAACAGTCACCAGATCTGATATGTAAAATATTTAACTGCCTGTATAGCCTGTAAATCTACAGAAATCCTAATTATAAGTGTTCATTTTATGATTATGAAAATATACCACACATGATAGTATCACGCTGTCTTGGCATATAATCGGGGCAGCTGCTGTGGCCATTTTTAATCTCACCCTACAAAGTTGTTGTACACTGACCAGCACACCAGCAGACGTCTTTGAATTACACACAAAACAAACAAGAAAAAAACACTGAACAAGAAAAGTGATGATTACTGCATGAATGTATGTACAGCGTACACACAGCAGTGGCTCAACAGCAACATTAATCTGCTGTGTGGCTGTGCAACATAAGGACACACTCAGCCATAGGGGGTTATAGGGATACAGGGTTAAACCACTCCCACTGAAAAATAGCACTTGTGGCACATTTGAAATACTATCAAAAAAGAGAATGCATATTGCTTGGACACAAGCCGGTAAAGAAATCACTCCTGTCTGAAGCACTCACTCAAATTATTTACCAAAATGATTTAACAAATTATTTATGTTTGCACAAGCTCAGAAATATATAGATTGCATTGATTACCTGATAAATAAGTGGTTGTGGTGCAAACCACATGGGTGCAGATGCCCTGAGCAGAGAGTCCTCATCTGGTCAGACCATTTGTTGTATTTCATCCTCCTTTTCTCTCTCACAGTACATCTGATCTGCTGTCAGTCGAATAAAAACTTACTATGATTTTTTTTTAAAATCTGCAGCTGTCAGCACATTTAGGTGAGAGGTGTGTTTTATACTGTAGTCCTGAATATTTCTAAAAGACAATTTGACATTTCACTAATGTACTGTACTGTGTTGTACTGTGTGAATCTATGTCGAAGTCTTTTTATCATAGTCTGATGTTTGCACCTTTTGCCTTGTTAATGTGTTCTTTTTATTGTGAAGGAAAACACCTGAAACACTTGAATTAGAAAAATAGAACATTTAATATTGAAGCATCAGAAATTAGAATATACACATGATCATGTGGACGCCTCTGCCTAGAGAGAGCCTGCTGCTCCTCAGTAACCAAAACATTTTATAGTGGCACGTTATCAGAATCCAAACAGACTCTGCTGTCCCAGATCAGTTCGTGCTGGTGGCTCATCTTCATGGCTCAGATCAGGACGTGATGACATGTAAGCGTACATACTGTAGTGGGACTTCCAGTGATAAGATAAACATATTTTCCTCTCTGACTGAGAAGTTAATCTGGAACCTTCTAATGTATAGTGTCTAATGTATTTATTTAATTGTTTATTATTTGGTTGATCCACTATTTATTAATTAATTTATGGAAGTTTACATTTAAACATTTGGCCATTTGCCATTTCATTTCTTTGGGTAAAGTATAAAACACCAACAGCCTTCATTCACACTGGGCAGAGGACGCACTGAAGATTTTGATGGTTTTCCAACAAAACAAAATATTGTGTTAAAAAGTAGTTTTTGCAGTTTTTGCACCTATAAATTAATAAATAAATACTGCAGTATTAGGTTGGACGCTATTTTGTGCGACATGCATCTGTTGTTGCATTTGGTCCCTTTCACAGTGGAGCAGAGTATCAAGATTAGCGACAGACAACGTAGTTAATGGAGTAATGCCATTAAAGGTAAGCATGAATGTAATTATTGTTGTGGAGTCAACAAGAAATGCAGCTTTCTTCACAAAAACATTGACTTCTAGTTTCCAAAAATTTTGATAGCATTTCATGCAAAAAATATTTTCACTTGTTAAAATTAGTCATTACAAACTGTTTTGAAAATGTAAAATAGATCAAATTTCAGTCAGTCTGACCTTTCACACATTTTCCACTGCAAACATTCATTAATTCATTAATTCCAGTCTAATCTAATAAATAAATAGGTAAATCAAAAAATGAAGAACACGGTAGCACTGCTCAATCCAAGCACTCTCTGTCTTGCTTACGCTTTTGAAGGACATTTAAAATGTCTCATTCTCTGACAGGACGTGGTAATAATCAATTCACCATTTTCACTTAGATTTTAGTTTTTTTATGAAAACATTTGCAGTTCTGTTAAGATAAGAAGAGCGTAAGAGCCGGCAGCGTCGCTGGCCGCTTACGTGATGCTGCACAACAGATTAATGTGACAGGAGCGCAGAAACTTTAGAACTTGCCTTTTTATCCTCAGTTTTTAAAGATTTATTCATTTAAGTAATCCACTGACAGTTGTCAGCATTTCCTCTGCTACACAGAAACAATAACTACTGATAGTTAATTCAGCAAATTTTAGTCTCCAGATTGTGAGCAAATACTGTTTAAAACAGCTCTTATGTTGCTGCCGCGGTGTAACTCAGTCTAACGCAGTAACCTGAACTATCCATCAAAGTGACCAATCACATAATCACATAATCAGATAAATTTTTGTATTCAAAAATGTGGTATTAACATTGGTAGGGACGTATGTCCAATCGGTTTCCTGGGGGCGGGACAATATTTGGGTAATATTTGGGCAACCCCACCTTTCAGATGGGTATGACAGTGCTGTTGGACTCCTAGCCTTTTACTGTCATCCCGTTGCAAGGAACCTCAGTGTGATTTTTGATGGTGCTTTAAAATTTGATAAACACATTAGCTCTGTTGTTAAGACGAGCTCAGTAAGGTGAAGGCCTACTTCCTGCCACATGACCTTGAGAGAATAATTCCTGCTTTTAATACCTCTCCTTTAGACTCTTGTAACTCTTTATTTGCTGGCTGTGATCAGTTGTTACTTCATCGCTGGCAAGCTGTTCAAAATGCAGCAGCTGATCGTTTGACAGGAAAGACACGGCGTGATCACATTACCATTCCTTTTCTGTCAAAAATCTTAGAGAAAATTGTCTATAACCAATTAAAGGCCTTCCTCGATGAAAATAATATCCTT
>JAVDPK010017928.1:0-11531 GCA_034780415.1 Cichlasoma orientale | reverse complement strand
ACACACACACACACACACACACACACACACACACACACACACACACACACACACACACACACACACACACAAAGCCACTTGACTTGGGGCTTCCCTTTAGGACAGAAGAAAAGAACAAGAAATTATGAGAGAAGGAAAATATAATAGAAAGCAAAGCACTGAACTATGTTTAAAATATTAGGCGTCCTGGTGTTCTGATGATTTCTGTTTTCCTGAGAAGAATTCAGATGTGCTCATTATGTCTTATTTGTGGTATTTAGGAGCAGGAGTTGATGAAGATAGTTGGCATCAAGTATGAGGTGGGTTTGCCGACGCTGTGCTGCCTGAAGTTGGCGTTTTTGGACCCCGACACTGGAAAATTAACCGGGGGATCCTTTTCTATGAAGTAAGTGTCTGTCTCTGACTCTGCATGAGAATACAGGGTTTTTGCTGACTCAGAACTGGCCTTTGAGGGATGACTGCAAGTCAGAATGCAAATCTGTTACCTCATTTAACATATCTGAAGAGTAGGGCTGCGTACCTTTCACGTTTAAACCAATACTGGTACCACCACTGCTACCTGGAATCTGGTACTGGTACCAAACATACTGAGCTTTCGGACACACTGGCTCACATGTGTTTGTTTACCGTAAATGGCAGCCAGTGTAAAAATGCTAAGTTAAAATCTCAGCCAACACAATGGGGGAAAAAAAGGCCAACAACTTATCCAACTACCTAATTAATTACCTGAAGAAGATGAAGATGACGTCACTAAAAGTTCCATCATTGTCATTCATGGGTTCGGCTTCTTATGTGTTAGCGACACACCTGCTAAAGTTAGCTGCAGGGCCTTTGGTGAATTTGGCGTTCAGGATGTCAAACACTTTTCAGCTTTTCGATGTATTCTTGAGGTTGACACGGTGTTTCCTCAGATTAGAGCCAGCTTTGTATTACTTGCTTTGAGTTTTGAAAAGTGGAGCCACGCCCAAGACTGCTTTTGGCATGCCACTGCCGCCATTACCCCGTGTGTTTGTTGCTCTTCAGCACGTCACAGGAGTAACGTAACATGCTTTTTCTCTCGCTGTCTGTCCTCCTCTTATCCAGATGTGTTCTGGTCCCTCAATTTGGCACCAGTTCATTTAATGTAAATCAGTACTCAGTAGTAATTTGGTCAGTACCTTAAAAGTACAAAGTTCAGTACTTAACCCCACTGAGCAGTTTATTTCTGAGTTAATAAACAAAAAACAGTCAGTAAATGAAACCCTGACTTTTTCCCCATTGCAGTGCCGGTAGTTTTTCTTTGGCCCCGGCTAAAACCACATCATCTATGGAGGAAAAACCCTGGAATAACTGCTGTAAAAAGACTGCAATATATAACAAACATATCTCAACTTTTAAGATAAGGCGATGTCACTAGTATTTCTAAGACACTACACTATGGGACTCTTGTCTTTTATGGTCTCTATTCAACTTTCCAAAGTGACAACAGAATTTTTCTTTGAAGTAATCTATAAAACTCACACTTCAGTGAAGTTTACGGGTAAATTGACGTCTTTACACAAGACTGGAGGTTATTCATAAAACACTGAGACCGGTGATATTTTTTGACAGCAGACAGCACATAATTAATGCATAAAGAAGTGAACTGCTTCTACAAATTTCTTTTGATTACTTGCAGATACCATGACATGCCCGATGTAATCGACTTCCTGGTGTTGCGGCAGCAGTTTGACAATGCCAGAAAAAGGCAGTGGCGTATAGGTCAGTTTTGCCTTTGCAGTGTGACTTGACTCAAATATAAACTCTCTCATATATGACCTACCTTTTTCTTCTTTGCAAAGTACTCAGGTGTTACGCGATGTCTCCATAGGTGACAGGTTTCGGTCAGTGATTGATGATGCCTGGTGGTTTGGGACAATTGAGAGCCAGGAGCCCTACCAGCCCCAGTATCCTGACAGCTTGTTCCAGTGCTACAATGTCTGGTATGACCGCAGCTTGAATTTAGTCTATTCTCAGTAGGGTTTCAATTCTAATTGCATAATGGCAAATCTGTTGCATTTGCATGAGGAAGTGCAGTATTAGCTTCAAAGCCATACACTGACAAGACTGCATTAGTCCATATATAAGAAAAAAAAAAAGAGGTGTACAGTCAGAAGGGGCAGAAATGCATACAGAAACAAAGAAATCAGATCAAAAGAATGACGCAAACGAGACCAAAATGAATCGCATTCAAAAGAAGTCGCTGGTGATGGTGAGGAAAAGGAAGTAAAGAGGAGCAAAGTGTTACATTGACTGTTATCAGATTCAAAGGTGATGATGACAGTCACTACATGCTTGCAGTGTTCTGTCGCTGAATGCCAGAAATATATTTAAGACTCTGAAACAACACATTAGAAATAATGTGACTAAAGTATAGATAAAATACTCATCACTGGACAGCCCCTGTTACTCTACCTGACTGCATATGCTCCACATATAGTCATATACAACAATGTGCCTGTATGTGAGGCATATTTGATAGCAATAGTTTCACCTCTTATGCGGCTTTTCTGCTAGTACCTACTTGTCTCAGCTCGACTTGGTTTTTAGGGTTTTTCTATTACGTGGTAGTACCTGGTACCGGGTACTTTTTTACTCAGCCTGGGTTCCAGGCCAGCTGAGTCCAGCTGAAAATGTGACCTCAGCGGACTGCATGCCACCAATTGACCCGGGAGTGACGTCACCATGAGATGAGTCATGAGCACAACCCCTTCACGAGAATGAAACCCGCCGTTTTTGAAACCTGGCAACAAGGGAAGTGGCTACACACGAACCAACACGGAGGTTTTTGTGCTCACGACAGAATCCAGAGGGAGCTAGACGGAGCGACTGTTTGTGTTTGTGTCGCATACAAATGATGTCAAGGGGCTTTCAGGGTGCCTTGCTGTAACGGCCCCACCCACAGCCAAGTAGGTGCTAGTGGAAAAGAGGCTTTAGTGACACTATGAATCTTCCCCCCAAATTTGCATCCTATGAGTCAGAGAAATTTTAGCCATGATTTGATTTGATTTGATTTTTTTTTGTCTTTTTTGTTTGCTCTGATGTTGGCTGTTGCAAAAGTGTGAAACCCTTGAACCAGTTCCCACTTTTTCTACTGTCCAGTTGGTCTCCTGGTACAAAGGCTAATAGTGAATACTGTTATTTAATGATTTTTGAGTTCTTACATCCTGAAACAAAACACCAACAGAATGAAAGATCAGTTTCATTAAAATGTTCCCATTAACATGTAACAGGAATTGATATGCTTGGACAAATTCAGACAAATAGCTTCTTGTGATTATGCTGCTGGTATCTCACGGACCCTCATTAATTACATAAAACACCTCGTGGCTTGAAAAGAATATCTTCACTGGCAGATAATGCTACCAGTTATTATATATTGCTGCGACTCTGCAGTTTGAAGGATTGATAAATATGTGGTCTGTTTACTGAGGGCTTCATGGTCACACATTATTTTAAACCTTGTTAGAGAATGACACGCACTTTAGTATGTACTTGCAATACTGCAGGTCACCTTTGTAAAACACAGAAGAACTAACAAGTACAAAGACTACAGCGTGATGATGATGATGATGTTAATAATTCAACCCTGTTTCCCATCCAGCTGGGATAATGGAGACACAGAGAAGATGAGTCCTTGGGATATGGAACCCATCCCTGATGATGGTAGGAATCTGAAACACTGCGCTCATCTGAAATAAAAAAAAAAAATCAAGCGTCACAGCTTTTAACAGCTTACAGTTGTGACAGATTTGTCCTTCTGTCTCTGCTCCTTGTGTCGCTGCAGCCACGTTCCCGGATGAGCTGGGCCAGAGTGTTCCGTTGATTGAAGAGGAGCAGAAGGAGCTGCTGTATGTCCCTCTGGACGGAGAATGGGGGTGCCGCACACGCGCCGAGGAGTGCGAACGTATCATCAAAGCCATCGACCAGCTCTGCACACTCGGTATGATGTCACGAAGGCCCTGTGAACAGTCCATTTATGCCACGTATGAACTTAAGCCATGAGGGCATATTTCTTGTAAGGTAAAAGCAGCATGACTCTTCGCAGTGTGAGTCAGTACTCTGAGCCCATGAGTCAGATGAGCCAGCCAGGGGCAAGGATCATACGCTCAAAGGAATAAGCTGCTAACACAGTGAACTAAATGTTAAGGTGCTTACTTGAATTCCCGTTAAGTGATGTAACAACACATTAGGAACAGACTGCAATCCTGCAAGTGGAAGAAATCTGGTCTGATGGCTCCCTCTAGTGACAGTTTGGAGATTAGACACACACATACAAACACACGAGCTTCCGCTGCCCGACACACATTGCACTCAGATTTACTAAGCATGGCTAATTGGTGTGATGCTGCAGTTGCAAATAGTGGCTAGTTAGGTGTCTGATCTACTAACAGTGTTCTAATTTATGAACACAGTCAGCCAGCTCATTTCGGGTATTACCAATGCCTACCAAGAGCAGCGTAAATTAGCATGTTAAAAATAATTGATATGGTTTTGCTATGAGGGGGAAGTGTTCTGTTAGAAATGAATGGAGATTGTGGGGTCTTGGAAGTTTGAGGCAGCCATTCTCTGAGTAAAGCAGAAAGCTTGGGTTGAGTGCAGGATTCACCCAGAGGAGGACTGCTTTATGAAAAATTATTCCACCATATAAACAGAAATCTGTGCGTAACAGCTGACCTGTACAATATGTAGAAAAAAGTGCATGTGTACGCACCCCTCCAAAGCTCCACGTTAAGTTCACTCAAGTTCTGCTGTTTTGTCAAAAATGTCAGTATTACCATTGAGGGTTAGGACTCAGGGAAGAGCTACAGGACAGAGCCAAAGCTTAGGCACCGCCTTCATAGCTTTGAGCCATCGCACCTGATTTGCTGGCACAGATGGTTAGTAAATCTGTCTCATGATTCACTATCAGGAATATTCTATAGTTATGTTAAAGCCTCTCCTTGTTTGCAACTCTTCCCGCCTCTCCAGCGAGGAGGTCAGACAGCGACACGAGGAAGAGGTGCAAAGGTGGAGGAAGCGAAGCTGCCAAAAGAGAAATATTTCATTCCATAATAGTCTTAAGTGGTGATGACATTTGGTATTTATACATAACAATTAATAAAAGGTTTCCAGGTATATGTGTTTCCCAAGCCTGCTCTCTCCTCATCTTCAAAACACAGGCGTGCAAGTTCTCATCATGAAGCTCCATTGGAAGCATCTAAATTAAGACAGAAATATTCAGAATAGCTGCAAAAAGCAAAAGTGATTAAGGTGTGTTTGTATTGCTGTTGCGGTGCTTCTTCTATTGGAAAAGAGGCCAAATCTTTTGCTAAATATCCTCACCTCCCTTAAGTTACCTGCAGCTAAGTAAATGGATTAAACAGACACTCAGACGATGCTGCCACAAATAAAAATGAAAAAGATCAGCCAATATTTTTCCTATTTATCTTTAAACTGGTTTAATTCCTCATAGTACCGAATGTGGTTCCTTTTGGCTGATGTGCACCACTAATAACCCTCCTTGTGAATTTCTCTCATCATTTATCTCTTTCAACAAACACAGATGTGGCAGCGCCGTTTGCCTTTCCAGTGGACCTGCAAGCTTACCCCACATATTGCACAGTAGTGGCCTACGTCACTGACCTCAGCACTATACGCCAAAGGCTGGTGAACCGCTTCTACAGGTGCCGCTCCTCAGGTTATCAGCTACAGCGTGTGTGTGTGTGTGTGAAACAGATAGATTCTAACAGCTGTATTTTCCTTTCAGACGGCTTTCCTCTCTGATGTGGGAGGTTCGCTACATAGAACACAACGCGCAGACGTTCAACGAGCCAGGGTCATTCATCGTCACCACCGCCAAGTTTGTCTCTGACCTCATGCTGCAGTTCATTAAGTGAGTATGTTTAATGTAGAGTGTTATTAAGTCACAGTTTTGCATGTGATTTTTAAGGGCATATAATGTTAAAATAATCATCTGGAATGTGCCATTACCACCTTCTTCTTTTTTTTCTTTTGAGTGGAAACTTTGATCGATAACTGTTTCATACTTACAGCAGCGTTTTTAACATAGAATAGAATAGAATGCCTTTATTGTCATTATACAGGATGTACAATGAGATTGTAACAGCTGTAATGGTGAATTTTTGGGGTTTAACAATTTGATATGAACATTTTTATTTAGCTCATTGTCCCTGTCTCATAACATGAAGTAATTCCTGATTCCTCCTCATTTCTTCCACAGGGACCAAAGTCTGACAGACATCATGCCGCTCTATAAAACTATGAAGAAGGCAACCTTCTCTGACTCTGAAGATGAGGTGTGTTTGCTTGTCCGTATGCATGTTTGCACTGCAGTTATTCACACAATTACATTACAACATTAACATTAACAATATCTGAAAAAAATGTTGTTTACTATCTCTTGAACAAGATGTACTTGTAACTTCTTTATTAAGGGCAAATAAATGTTATGCGTAAAGCTTTGAAAACACAGTTCTCTTTTTTAAATCATTGTAAACAGTAGTTACACAGCAATCCAATAGTTGGAGTAGAAATGTGTCATTACTTTTCTTTTTGTCCTATGTAGGATGATGAGGAAGAGGATGAAGATACTAATACTCCTGGAACATCCACACGAAACCATAAGGTAACTTAAGCAGCAGATTCACACGAGTGGATACAAAGAAAAACTCTTCTGAGGTGTCACTTGTCAGCGATGGAGTTGGTTCACTGTCGCACAGAAATGGATGTTTACTGTTTGTTTGTTTGTTTCGTTTTAATTTGTACAGGGTCGTCGACCCATGCAGCGCCAACTGCGAACTCGGCCTCATTCATATGACCCTCACGCATGGAAGGGACGCTGTAAAGGGCTGCTGGATCTCATCTTTCAGTGTGAAGACTCAGAGCCCTTCAGAGAACCTGTAGACCTACAAGAGTACCCGGTAACTATGCAACAAACCTCTCACTTTTTGTATTAGGTGTGGTGCATACCTGCGAGCTCAGGATCAAATTGAACTCTCTGGAGTTGATCTGAGTTGAGCTTATTGCAGGTTTCCATTGCAGTGACACTGATTTGCGTTTACATTTACCCCGTTTGGTCCTCGTCTCGTTCTGTACAGTCAGTGTGGGGCGTAAGTGGTTACAATTCAGTTACACAAAGTGCTATGTGAGGCAAAAGCCTCTTCATTGAGGCTGTGAAGGAGACTGTGTGAACAGACTCACAGCTTCAGTGGCCTCGAGTTCTCTTCAAAAGAAGAAGGAGGTTGGAATTCTTTCCAGCTCATTCACAGGAAAAACTTCAGACCTCCCTATTTTCTCTCTCTCTCTCTCTCTCTCTCTCTCTCTCTCTCTCTCTCTCTCTCTCTCTCTCTCTCTCTCTTCTTTACCATTCCTTATGCTTTTGTCTTCTTTTGAAAACATTTAAATGAGGGATGAAATATTCCAACTTTCCCTCTGCTTCTTCAAGGACTACCTGCAAATAGTTGATTCACCAATGGACTTCGGTACTGTTCTCAGTACACTGACGGAAGGAAAGTACCAGACTCCCATCGAGCTCTGCAAGGATGTCAGGCTCATTTTTAGCAATTCCAAAGCTTACACGCCCAGCAAGAAGTCTCGGGTGAGGGTCACAAACACACACAGTTACAGAGCTCATATTGCCTATAATATAAATTTTATGGGTCTATAAAATGAAATCCTCAAATTAACTAAGGTTTTTTTTAACTTCTTCAGATATATAGTATGAGCTTGAGGCTTTCCGCACTGTTTGAGGAGCATATCAGTCCCATCCTGGCCGACTACAAAGCCATCCACGGCCTGACAGATAAACTGACCAGACAAAGCACCGACAGACAGACACGACACGTAATGAAGAGGAGGAGGAGGAGAAGCGACTCTCCTGCGAGCAGCACTGCATCCAGGTAGATGAAATTCCCCTCACTGGGACTTAGTTTCTCAGCAGCTTTAAAAGTCATTTTTAACCTGATGTAAATAGTTCTGATTCTGTGTGTAGCCCAGAGAGGAAGAGACGTGTATCGTCCAGAGTGAATGCGAAGAAAGAGCCATCGCCCGTCCCTTCACGGCCCGCCTCTTTGAGACAGAGCGCCCCTCCCAAACAGCCGCCTCAGCTGGTCAACGGCAAGGCAGAAACGCCAGCTCCAGGGCGCACGCGCAGTGCTGCACGCAACTCTACACACTCACTACCCTCATCATCCTCCTCGCATAATATCACGAACAACACGCCGAACACAGCAGGTACCATCACTAATATATTAAATAAATACTGTAATACTCCAGGAAGTCACTGCACCACACCAAGAAATACTCCACCACAGCGTGTTGGCATTACATTTTAGTTTTTGTGAGTTAGCGACACTGTTATTCACATTTTGTTACTTCTGGCCAGAGCTAGGTTAGCTACACTATTTACCAGTTTTTCAGCCTTTATGCTAAGCTATGCTAACCAGATGCTTGCTTTTATTTAAGGTACAAATGGGAGAATGATGTTGATTTTCTTATCTAACTCTGGACAACAAAGAAAGCTATATTTACTTGCCTGTTACATAGCCTGACTGTAATGCATTTTATTTCTTTATTCTATCTCTTTGTCATCATCAGAGTCGACTCGCTCGCTGCGGGCTCATAACTCTGTGCCAGCTTCATCATCACCAGCTCCTGAGAAGGTTACACCTTCCCAACCCACAGAGAATAGCGGTGGAAGCACTCGACGGAAACTCAGGACACCTGTGCGACACCCACCCGGTAAGAGATAGTGTCACAAATAAATGACTGCGTAAAGCTTAGATGAATGTTTACTTCCTAATCATAAACCTATTTATTCTTTTCCTCTCCCCTCTCAGGTTCTCCTGTTAGCCCTTCATCTCATAGCACAGTCCACCTGAATGGCCACAGTAGTCATGTGACCCTGGGTGTGGGGAGAAGGGGGCGGAAATCCAGAATGGAGCCACCAGTGAGTCCTCCAGAAGTCTCAACCCCAGCTAGCCCTTCAAGACCGCGAGGTCGTCCACCTGGGAAGAAGAGAGGCAGGAAGAGCAAGCAGGAGCTGGAGGACATAAGACAGAGCGGCAACCGCAGGAGCTCCACCCCTGATGATGAGGTCGACCAGTCCACAGGCGACGAAGGCGGCATGTCTTCTGCACAGGAAGTGTTGTCGGACTCTGGCTGGGCATCGACGCCTAGACGGCGCGGTCGGCCCCGAGCGGTAAGAACTGAGGAACCTGCTCCTCCTGCTGAGTCACCCGAACCCTCGCCACTGAGGAGGAGCAGCAGGAGAGCCAACGAAGAGGGCACGCCTCCGCTCCAGACCCAACAATCCAGCCGAAAAGAGTCTCCAAAGGACGAGGAGTCAGGGGACGGGGCAGGAGGGTCCATGCGCACACGCAACCAAGGCCGGCGGTCAGCCTGGTACATGGAGGAGGACTCTGAGGAGGAGCAGAGGCAGCTGCTGTTTGAGGACTCATCAATAACCTTTGGCACCTCCTCGAAAGGGCGTGTCCGCAAACTGACAGAAAAAGCCAAAGCCAACCTGATAGGCTGGTAACAGAAGAGACACACGGGCTGAGATATGTTCGCTTATGCGCTGGAGGAATAGGGGGCGGAGTGGAGGACGTCACGCTTAGCGGTGTATGCATTTGTGTGTGCGTATGTGTGTGTACATCCATGGTGTCGCTGGTCCAGCTGCTGCTATTTGAAGCTGTGGAGAGCAAAGAGTTACCGGCCCCACTCCTCGTCGCTGACCCCACCTTCCTCTCTGCCCAGTAAGCACATCTGTACAACAACCGATGGCACGTACACGTGTTCCAGCTCCTCCTACATTATTGATCCATGTTGGATCCGCAGGAGCGGAATCACTGAATCTGTACGTCAGCGGTGTTGTGACTCGCTCCTCTCGTGAACCACTCTTGGTCTCCCTCTGACCTTAAACACTGTTTGGTGTCAGATTTGGACAAAATGGTAGTTGAAGAGACTTTTAGTACTTGAAAAAACAAAATCACGAGGAGACCAGATGTATCTTATCTCACTCTTACTATTTTTGAGGACTTTTCAAGCGTCTCCGCTGGGCAGGTCGAAGCCCACGGAGCTGAACGTGGTAATGGACGACGGGACCGCTGGTCTAACAACGTCTTTTGCCCTCCCCTCTTCCCTTCTTCATTGTTCCCAGTCTTTTTTTATACAACCTGCTCTCTGCTTTTTCTAAGATTTGTACGTGATCACTGCTCTCTGTTTTGGAAGTCTTACATGTTGGCTGACCTGTCTGTCTGCGCTAAAATACCAAATGGTGTACCTTTTTGGAGGTACTGTAGATCTGTAGGTTTTGTTTACTATTGATGTGTGTGGGTGACTTTCTTTTTCTTTTTGCATGTTATTTAGAAAGAGGAAGCAACTTTTTTTTTTCTCTTCTGAAGCTGTTTTTACTGTGAGGTGAGGAGGATGCATGGGTGAAAGGGGTCATTTATGTCTCTATAGATCATGTTTCAAAGCGTCCTCAACATTAGCAATACCTTGTGCCTTTATGTCTTCGGTGTGGGTGTGTGCGTGCATGTAGGTGTACGCGTGCTTGGCTTCTGCCCTGCAAAGTACATGTGCCTGTTTGTGTACGAACTTACGTTGTGACTATGCGGGTATAACTGAAGGAATGTGTGTATGTTTTTTTTTTTTTTTTTAATAACACAACTGAGCGTGTCATTTCAGCGTGCAAACAGTGGCATACAGTTTGATCGTTGTGAAAACCTCTCAAAGAAATGTATTTATAGCAGCTGAAAAGAATTTACTGTTGTTATAAGCATACCATTACTCATGTCAATATATTATCCTATAACCAACCTATCGTCAGTTTATACCTAAGGTACAGAGAGGGGAGCTTTGGGCGACTAGCTTTGAGATGCACTTACCAGAGATCGGTTATCAATGCAGTCTTAGGGAGTAACAGTGTGTATTTTGAAATCTTTAACATATAAACTTTTAAAATGTTGATATGTTTCTATGGTGACTCCACACATGTCCGCGCACACGTACAAACACACACACACACAAATGTGTCTCGCATGTTCTAGCACTTTCTCATGCCTGCAGCAAACAGGAAGGACACGGATCAAACTGGATCAGGCTGAATTTGGATGGAAAGCAAACCGGAGAAAGAGACAAGTCTTACCTTCATCTTTCTGATTGTGTGCCTTTGCTACTCTGGCATATTGAATCCTTCGTTTCTCCTCTTTGGGGCCTTTATTTTTTTAGCGTTTGTTATTTTTTCGGATCTCC
This sequence comes from Cichlasoma orientale, assembly GCA_034780415.1. Classification (NCBI taxonomy): domain Eukaryota; kingdom Metazoa; phylum Chordata; class Actinopteri; order Cichliformes; family Cichlidae; genus Cichlasoma; species Cichlasoma orientale. Next base: position 254 of record JAVDPK010017928.1, on the reverse strand, counting down.
TGGTCCCGCTCGTCACTGGGTTCAGAGAACTGGACTTCAGGGACTGGACTAGACCTGACAGGCTTGTGAGAAAAAGACTAAAACATTAACATTTTGACAGGGGACAAACATATTATGTCACTCTTTGTACACACGGGCGAGAGTTTTTAAAGATGGTTGCCTCCATTTTTGACCTGTTTTCCGGGGGGGGGGGGGGGGGGGGGGGGGGGGGGGGGGGGGGGGGGGGGGGGGGGGGGGGGGGGGGGGGGGGGGGG